>JAIPMN010000241.1:0-15193 GCA_020650975.1 Apostichopus californicus | reverse complement strand
CATTCCGATTATGGGATGCTGCAATGGAGATGTTGATAATAAACTTACAACAGTTAATTGCACAGATGGCAACGAACTTATTGTGAACTAATTCGGATAATATTAAACGATGGTAACTTTGTGGTGGGCCAGGCTGCGGACCTGATAAGAGAGGATGGGGAGGGGGGGGGGGACCGCGAGCCGGGCTGACAATATTTTTAGCTTCTGCGGAATCCCCTCATGGTGCATTCACACAGATTCCTAGAGATGGACGTTTGTTCTGGCATTAGGGAATGCTATGACACAGTCCAAACTATGTAATGTACGAGAGAGTTTCACGACCGAAAGAGATTCATGAGGAGAACAATTGACTGAGTAGTAGAGCTCCCTCTGTAGAGAAACTTCCCGTCGCGTTTCAACTGCCTCACATCATAACCCTTGACACAACCGCAGTATGGTACTGTTTAACTTCAGATATCTAGATTTCCATTGAATAATATGATTTTGATCGGAATTTGTCTTTGTTCACATTCCAACTATGACAGTATTATGTAGGGTACTTATTAAGCACCTCTGAAAGAGCCTGGTCAAGAAAACCAAGCAACTTGATCGACTCTCAACCCCAGACCCCTTACATCGAGATTGTAACCCTAAAACATGACAATGTCATGTCAAGTGAGTATCACGAGTCCATTGAAAGGGTGTACATTCTACACATGATCATATTTGTTGAGTGATCTGCATGTACTGTTGAGAGCGTAGAAGCACCGCGACTAGCCAACCTGTAACTCCTTTTTGCTTAGTCTTAGGTCTACTATGTAAATATGAAGACAGGGGAGGGGTGCTTTGAGCATTTATGATGGTTGTTACTCTTCAAAACGTATTTAAGAAATGTACGTGCAGTTGATGTTCAAGCACTAAGAGCACACAAGCATGAGCATGTACCTATTGAAACACGGCAGCGTTTCTTTGACTTTTTACTTACTCTCGTCTGCATAAAAATTTAATTAGAACTATATGCTGATATAGGAAAATCATTGACATATTATTTTTCAATGAATAAGAAAGTTTAAACCTCTATGCTAACATAGATGATAGTATTCAGTGGACAGCGGCTGCAGTCCCCGGACAGCGGCTGCAGCCTCGGACAGCGGCTGCATCCACGGACAGCGGCTGCAGCCCCCTCAGTAAGAAGTCCCTGGTACTATAGTTTAGCCTTCACTTACACAAGCGACATTGTCGAGACGGCAGCATTGTAAACAACGACAGAGAGACAAGTGTTATGGTTACTCGAGTAAGATCTATGTCAGACAAGGCCATCCAAAGAAGAATACGGAAATGAAAAAAGTTGTACTGTGGTCAAGGAAAGTTCAGAATATGACAACTTTTATTGTTACTCCTTTGAATATAATGTATAAAAGATCAATAATCACACAGTCGATCAAAAAGTTGAAAAAGTAATAACTTGAATATAAATAGCAGAACGATATGACAACAAAAAATGATCAACGAACAACATGGTTTAAGAACTGGACAGTCGAACTGTAGCATAAAATATGTTCAGTACAGTCAGTGCTGTCGATGAAGTTATTCCTTATCATTCGAATCATAACTCCATAAATGTGAAAGTTTCTATGTCAACCGTTATATCGAAGCAGTGAGCAAGAATTCTAGATTGAGAGATAGCTTTGAGGTGTGTTCGTCATTGGCCTGAAACATGACACGGTGAAACTTTGAGACAAATATAACGTCAAGCATTTTCATTGACTCTGTTTATGCAAAATTGTCTACAGTGCAGATTAGTTTCGTATTTGCCAAAGGTGCGAAATCCACTAGAAGCTGATGTGAAACCCTTTGCGGTATCCATGATCGTGGACGAACAGTAGGCTACACTGGTTTTTATCATTATCAAGCCGGTCGTTTCAATGGATGTTCAGAGAATCGCCGATCAGCAGTCCTGTAAGTGTCATCATTCCTGTTTCGAAGCAGGACCACCACCTAATGTCCCTAACCGACGGACGGGCTTAAACCTCAGCATCCGATCACGTTCTCAAATACTGAGAGATGTGCCAAGTACCATATTCTGCCATTCATTACAAGTGCGTGGCAGTCATGGCGATAAGAAATCCCAAATCCACAGAATGCTCCTCAGTCAACAACGTTACACAGACAACTTTCAGTAGGTCACGAGCATCTGATTCCTGTTGGGATTTTGAACTGGTACCGTTGTTCGTTTGGACGGAAACTCTTTCCGCTATACATCATAACTCTACATATATTTAATGGTATCATGGGCGAAATGCTCGTGTCGAAGCTTTGCGGTTGACGAAGTTAAACACAATTTACAAAAATCTCATGTATATTTGTCCTTGTCTTTCGTGAAGTGTACGTTAGATTCATGCGTCTTTCGGTTGGATAGAGTTGCGAAAGACCTCTCACAGACGGAACAGTGATAAGGCTTTTCCCCAGTGTGAATTCTCTCATGACGTTTCATATCTCCCTTGCCGGCGAAAAGTTTCCCACAAAATCGACATTTGAAACGGCCTGACTTTTCGTGATACCGTTCATGCGCCCGTAACCGTTGCAGCCCGCTGACAAACTTCCCACATTGTCGGCAATAAGCTCCAGTCTTATCGTCACCTGACAACGGAAATCTTTCCAAAGGTAATGTTGACGATAACGGTGATACGATGGCTTTCCTTTTCGTTGCTTCCTTTGACTGGGAACCGGTTGGTCGTCTCTTTTGCGGTGACGCTTCGAGAGTGTCATAACTAGGCAGTTCGGCTGGTGTATCGCCAATGATGCCTGCATGAAAGAGAGAAGATCAACAGACATAGTCATCTCAAATTGGGATGGGATTCCGTGGAAATTTGCTCACTAATGACTGCTACATGATATATACATATATTTTTTTCCATACACATGTTCGGCGGATGACCAAATTACGCTGATCGAGACCTGACTCAAATCGAGCGACTTGACCTAGCTTTCGTTAGTGGTGAAGACGTCATACAACTGATCCCACACATGTATTGAAAGACTGATGAGCGGATCGGATTGTTTACTGTTAACGACTGGTGTTCCTTTGGGTCAAATTTTGTTAAAACTGTTCAGGTTGTAGTCGTCGTTCGCTGCACATTACCGTCTGCCAGTGGGAAAGAAAACGCTACATGTTGACATTCCCCGGCGAGGCCGACGCTCACTGAAAACAAGTCCTTGATCAGGTTCAGCCCTATGTACAGTCATACTGTCCGTCTAATAGCCCCTCCCCTCCTCCCCCACCTCTTCATAAGACATTGTTTCAGTTAGTGATTTTGTTTAATAGGTTAATGACACTGAGTACCTTCACATATATAAATGGTTAATCCTCTGATCATGGGTATAACGGCACGAAGACTTCTGAGGGCAGGGGCTTTACCCCACCCCCCAGAATAACATCAACTGGTTGACAGAAGTTTACCAAGATAATATTTTTGTATAGTACAGGTATATGCAGCATGTATGTGAGGTACAAACTAAACAGTTTATAACTCATACAATTCATTTTACTTCTCCTGTGTAAGTTTCATTTAGATGACCAGGGGTGCAACCGCGTACACTATGGGGGGGGGGGGGGTGAGTTGGCCCCCACTGGCAGACAGAATACTACAAAACAATCATTGTGTACAGTCCATAAATTATACAACATGAATATGTGGTACAGCTATACAGTTGAAAATTCATCAACATTGTTAGTTGCAACATTTTGAAGCTAAATACCATCCATTTTACCGATAAGCCTCGAAGGAGGAGGGGTCCCCTCCCCCTTAGATCCCCTCTTAAACAACATAACATGGCAGACGTCCCCCAATCCCGGTACGAAAATGGTGTTTGCGCCTTTGCTTCTGATGTCACTTTAAAAGAGTGATGATATATGTTTTCCTTTTGGGTTTTCACATGTAGACTCGAATACAGCTATGCTTCAGGAGAGGAGAGAGGGGGTGGGGTGGGGTGGGGAGGGATATAACTGGGCCACACGAAGTCTTGTCACACATATCTCCATCACATAGAGTATGCAAATAACTATAGCAAGAGGTGCACTACAGAACAATAGTGATTGACGAGAGATAAATATTTTAAAAGATTAACGTAATGATATACTATGTTGTTATACATATGTTATACATATACTGATATACTATGTTGAAGTCCATAGTCCAAAAAAAAAGAAGAAGGAGAAAGCGACTGTTGGTACCGTTTATCTTCTATGTATTCCGGTTTTTCAAGATATTTACCTTTACAATATGCTGAATCTCTAGAATGTTCTTTAAGACTAAATTGATGATGGTGTGGTAGTAGGCTCCTCGTTGTAGGCATAAATGTTAATGTTAATCCATTGTCTTTTACACTATAAAAACTCAACCAAAGCATATTCTTTCAACTTCATGTAAACAAATAAAGCACCTTTGGGTGACCTTCAACACCATTTGAGGATTATTTAAAGCATGGTGAAGATGTGATTTGAGGCCATTAAACCATCTTTTTCTCAATTTGAAAATAGACACACACAAATTTTAAAAACTTTCTTTACAACAGGACACAAATTGCTAAAAAGTCATCAGTATATTGACCAAAAGATTAACATGCTAATATTTGTTTATAAAATATGGGAAGGATATTACTGAAAGTTGGAACACTCAAAAAGTTTTGCTCAGACATCGAACAGACATAAATACAAACACGTTAATTTTGTACATATTCCGTATGGTATACGAGCTTGTTCCATTAATGTGACAACAGTTATATATATTGATGCAATACACATATCATTATATTACTGAGCACTTTTTTTTCTATGTCCCTATTAAGCCACCGTACCAACGAATGATTTACTCTTGACCGAGGGATAGAAAATTAATTGATAATCCCTGCTGTATCTGTACAGCAATGTTTGCAAATCTGATTGGAGGCGAAATATTGGGGGAAATAAATCGAAACAAACTGCTTCAAACTTTTAAAGATTTTCCAGTTTCTTTCGGTGTCGCGTTAAATGGATATTTAGATGAGAAACTTGACCAAATCTCCTGTCACATATAGGACACTTGTGGGGTTTCTCCCCGGTATGAGAGAGTTCGTGGCGGCGAAGGTATGCTCGCCAGGCAAAACGCTTTGTGCAATAACTGCACTGTAGCTTCTTCTCGAAATCGTCGTGTTTTTTGTGAACCTTTTTATGTTTCTCGTTTGAGGTGAGATTTCGAGGAATGGCAGGAGAGGCAGTGACGATTGGATGGAACCCGCCAACTGATGCCAAGCCTAAGCAAAGAAACAGAAATATGAACGATATCAGAAATTTTGAGATTCACTGAAACTTTAATACATTGGCTGAAGCATTTCACGACATGCATGCGATAGCACCGTGATTGAGTAAGGCAAATATCACCAAACAGGACTATAGTATTGTTCAATATAGGGGTGAACAGGTCCACGGTGGATTGTTGACATCCCTTTACTGGTCTCGAAACCACTGGACATGGCATCAAGTGTCTATATAGCCCAGTTGGTATTAAAGGGCGTCCGCACATAGAGCAGGTGCTGGGTTCGAATCCCGATGGAATATGGCTTTTTTGGGAAGGATGGGGGGGGGGGGGTCTCGATTCTCTCCGGCTCATTTTATATGCGTATATATATATTCCGTTGATTCATCTTCACTAATCACGGGGTTGTTAACAACGGCAATCTCTTAATTGTCAGAGAAGTAACTCAAAAAGGAAGTACTGACGTATTGTCGAAACAAGATTTGTTTTAAGACAGATTTGAAGACTACCTTTTTAGCTGTTTTTAACTGTCATTATACTTCTTAGCCTCGTTTAACTGTTTATGTTCCTTTTTACTTATTTTTTTATTGTACAGCGTTTCGAGATTTCTGGGAGGCGCTATATTAGTATTACGTATTATTATTTTATACGTAATGCGACCTATTGTGACCAGGCCCGTAGCAACGCCGAGCCTCGGGGACATTTCCCCTCCCCACCCAGACTACTCTACCCCCTCCCCATCTGTGACACCATCATGTGTACAAGACATACACGAGTAACATGACACGAGTATTGTGCTCCTCCTTAAATCTTTGGTGACCCTCAAAAAAAAATTTTTCGGTAACCCTCCTTGAATTTGTTAAGCTCGGAATTCCCAGCTACGGGCCTGTGATTTCCGAGCATGAAGTACCAGCTTGTATTAAAATTGCAGTTATTTACAATTATTTACTACAGCTGGCGCTTAAGCTCTTGAATATTGCATGGGTGATAATAGTTAAGTCGGTAAACACATTATGGTAACACAGATATAATCCCTATCCCGTACCTTGTTTTAATATTATGTGTATTTTACCTTCTTTACAATGCATTCGACTAGGCCTATCTTCCTAGGAGTTTCAAATGTTTGTTACTTATTGGTATTATTATTGTTATTTCCTTTTGGTAGGGAACGGGGTGGTGAGGGCAAGGGGTACTCTTTAAATCGTGAGTCAATCATGCAGGGAGAGGGCCCACGACCCACGACAGGATTTTTCATGAGGATCGAGCAAAGAACATCACAGCCCCTCAAAACAAAAATGTTTATAATGCATGACAGCTAACTCGGGACTATGTTCCATGGACTTGATGTTAAAAAAACTAACTTCATCGATCTCGTTGAAGAGGTCCGAAATTTGTCGATACAATTCTCGAAAAGATCCTGCGACCCACCGATTAACCTATTTGTTACGACCCCCGACCCCGTTAGCTATATAGTCAACTGTAATATCTAACCAGGTTTAGACATTTACAAGTAGCTAGTTTTATAGCCAACTCCTCATAACCTCAGCAATCTCACTCTACCGTGCCACGAGTGAACAAGTAATATGTTTAGCAATTTACGTCCCCTATTATTGGTCACCACTGGCCGATATCCTTGCTTATCATTCTAACACCCAAAGTGTTCGGAACGTTTATTTTCCTTTTTTTTTGTCGCAAATAAAATTATCTGTTCGATAGTTCAGTGCAAAAAGATCATCGTATCGGCAATATATTGTTTTATTATGTAGGGTCCTGCGTGCTTAGGTTGTGAGGAGGCACGTAAGCCAGGAAAGGACGTAGAGCGTCGACATGATATATCAGTTTGTGGAGAGTCTTGAATAAAAATAAAATGGGAATCACATTATACGTAACTGTCAACCTCATAAAGTGATATATTGTTTCAACAGAAATTACATATGCTGAATAATATAAACGAAAAAGTGACAATGAAATGAAAGAAATTAAAAATGCAGGGAGTGGGGGTGGGGGGTGGGGGGGGGGGTTGATACACCGTTTATGCTACACAGTCCAAAAATCCAAAAATATAACACCAAGTGATGACAAAAATATATGTATAGGCCCTATTGGTCGTATACGTAGACCGTTACAATTTATATAGACGGTTATCATAATCTACTTGAGAATCTGATAAATCTGAAAGTTAACGTAGAACAGTAAATTTTATTAAAATTTAAATGCTTTGAGATTATCATAAAAAACTATGAAACGGATAGAAAGTCAACAAACCTATAAAAAAAAAATATGAACACAATATATAATACAAGGTAACTGAAAACACATCTACAATGTTGAAAAAACAAACCTATAGTTACATGATTAAATTATTCTTATTTCTTCGAAAGTGATGAGAATATCCTTATTTCTATCGAAAGTGAACCAATTGTGTTACGGAGATGACTAGAAAATAAGGCATGTCATAGTGTGTTGAAGGTATATATATATCTGGTGCCAATCGTCATGCAAAACAGATATACCGACACATAAACACATAAATATAGCCTACCGACACATAAACATATACGGTGAATCATTGCAAAATGCAAAGCTAGATTACTTAAATTCTCTTTGATTTGAGAACTTCCTGAGTTCCAAATTTGGAAACTTCAAAATACTGCAGTAAGAATAGTCAAAGGAGCGAAGAGAAGAAGTCACACCACCCCACTTCTAAAGGATCTTCACTGGCTTCCTATTGATTTTCGTGTAAAGTTCAAAATACTCCTATACTTGCCTTTCGTGCTCATGATTTTACAACAGCCTGTGTGTATCTTGCTAACCTTCTATCATCTTACCTCCCTGTACGCACGCACATTGTGTTCGAGAAGCAAATCATACCTCTGTGTATTTAAACCTCGTGTGAAGGCTTACAGATTCAGAAGATTTATTTAATCTGCCGATAAGTCTTTGGAATCAGTTTCCAGACCATCTCCGAACTTGTTCTAATCTATCCACTTTTTAGAGTTAACTGAAGACTCATTTTTTTTCTGTTGTGCATTTCAGTGTTGATGCTTTACACTTTGTGAAGCGCCAGGATCTATATGAATTGTCATCAGCCACAATGTTGAACAGGTATTAGGCCTACTTGAGATGAGCACATGCCGAGAGACTAATTTGTTGATCTTATTATTTGTACAATATTTTTCACGAACCACGATTCGAGTCATATCGAACTGAGTAGTATAGATTATAAACACAACATATTTTTTAATCAACTTTTACGCCCCGAAACCGCTCAAACACCAAAAATAAAGAGTTATAAGAAAAGATAAGTTGTAGGCCTACAAAGTGAACGCGCTGCAACGTTACACACTGACTGAGGTGGCTAATTAATGGTAGTCTGTTCAGGCCCCAAATTATAGCAAGCTATAATTGCTAGAAGTTTTCAAAAAGTACTTTCCTGGAGGTCGTTACTCTCCAAATTGTTCTCATGCAATCTAAATGAAGACACAACATGTTTGTATGTCCCAGTGAGGTAAATTTCCTCCAGGGTGATTACAAAAATAGTTTAAGAAGTTTGACCAAAGTTGACCATAATTGAAAATCTGGCAAATTTGGGGCCAATACAGCAAACTTTTAAAGGTACCCCAGTCGTTTTCATTTGTGAGTCTTCTCGTGATTCATACAAGTCATCAACCAAACGAAACCTTGTCCACAAATCCTACATTTGTAAGGTTTGTCATCCGTGTGAGTCTTTTCATGACGTACGACGTTTGCCTTTGTATGAAATGGACTTAGACAGTACTGGCACTTAAAGCGACCTATGCGTTTGTGATAGCTTTCGTGTTCCCTCAGTTTTTTTATTTCGCCGAACTTCTTCCCACAATAGCGGCAGTGATTTGCCTCGGCTAGGTCTGAACCTACCACAGATGGCGGGCTCGGACTAGAGCGGTGCTTAACCGGCTTGCTAACATTAGCGCCGGATTGGTTGCGCTGCTGTCGCGGGGTGTTCTGCTTCCCCCTTGGTGAGACAGCAGCTGGACGAGAGAAGTTTTGCCCACCCATTCCTGAGAAGGAAACAGAAATACATCTGGGTCAGCAGAAGCTCAACATATAGCCATTGTTTTTGCAAGCGGTTAAAAAATTGATCAAAGAGGGTTAGGCTGTTTATGTGTTTTCATGTGTTCCCTACAATTTGCATCTCGGGCAAAGGCTTTACCACAGAATTTACACTCGAAAGGTTTGACACCAGTATGAAGTCTTTCGTGACGTTCCACGTCCGACATGGCATGGAAGGTCTGATTACAAAACTGACATTTGAAACGGCCCTTTCGTTTGTGGTACATCTCGTGACATTTATACTTTCTGAGCTGCGAAAATAACTTATCGCAGAGTTTACAACGATATAAAACATCGTGAGCGACAAGTGGATCTGTTTCCTGTCTTGAGTTCCTATTGGTCAAGGTTTTAGCTTGAGTCGTGGCTAACTGTGTCTGTTGTCCAATGATCTGGCTGCTACGTGTTACTAATGAAGCGGGTCCTACAAACGAAACAGAGAAAAGAAGACTTTGGGTGTGGGTAACGTTATTGAACTTCATTTCCTTCTTTCTTTTTCTACTGCTTTTTTTTTAATTGCTTTTTGGTTTTTGTTGCATTCGTGTCTACATGAAACTTGGCGATGTATGGGAGGTTTATCCGCAATTTTCACACGGCAGTGGACGTGGGGTATGCCAAGCACAGCAGCCATTTGCCTTCCACGTGTAGGCTATATGAAGTAAATTCACAGCCACACGTACAGTATATGTGCATGTTTGTATAACGTTAGGCCTGCTATGATAGATCTTCATAACAGTGTAGTCTATTGCAAACAGGTACTGTGCAATGACTGAGTGGATAGCTTAAATCTCACCAGTAGACTTATTCCTCCAAAATATGCTAAAAAGTAAAACAATGGTCAACAATGCTTAGGTTTGAACAAGCACTTCATTGTCCGCCGCACACACAAAGCATGTTCCTTTACTGAGACATCTAAACGTCTAGTTATAACTTATTGTACCTTATCTTTATGTTTCGAGATAATATGGAGGATCAGCCTCAGGGAAAAGTACTCTACAAAAGTCGTATCTTAGCAAATTTAAGGATGCTGGAAAATTGGGGCTAATAATAATGATCTTCAAGGATATGCTTTCCCCCCCCCCCTTTTCTCCTAAACGGAGTCGGACTATACTTATAAACAAGTTCATTGGTAACGACTGAAGCACATAATCTGAGTTAAAGGATCTAGTGGGCGATTTCAGTTTTCACACAAACGTGTCATTTTGAATGCATGTGTGCAAACTGCTAGGCCTGCTATATTAGTTCATTTATTATCAACATTTTTATGCATGAAAAGTATTTCGCACAAGAACTTGGCAAATCACGAACTAAAGGTCATCAGACCATTACCGTCCTCAAGTTCGCCCGTCCCACATTCGTTTGCATGTTCAAAGTCTATATTAATAAAGTGAACGTTTCAGGTAACCCCATCCCCCTCCTATGCACACACTCATGCACGTACATGTGTACGTTATTCCTAGATACAATCCGTATCTTCATGAGGAAATATGGCGGTCAAGTTGTCAATAATGTACTCGTTTCAACAGGTACTATGGCCGAACGTCCAAAACTGGAATGATTATAATGTGTGGGAAACTCTTGCTTCTGCTTTGATTTAGCTATATAAATGTATGCAGGTGCACAACAACCATTTTTTTACTCGGAGGGGTTGGGGAGGATCAGGTCTTATGTCATCCAGGGGAGGGGTCTAAGGTGCCTCTTCTTTGATAGAAATTTTGGTAAAATGTAGGGTGCTTAGATGCAAATTGGAGCTATTTCAGATGCAACTTTTCCAACAATACTGAAGAAGTTTTGACTGGTTAGCATATACTGTACATACATAATATATTGTTCACTAATCTTCTCTGAGGTAAAGGGGTCCAACCCCTCTGAAGTAAAAGTGGTTGCCTCCTGAATTGTATGTTTGAAGTTAGTACAGTACGTCTTCAATGACATGGTACTAAACAAAAAATTAAGACATATAAACATCCGACTCATTTCGTTTCTTCATTTATACATGGTTTGTATTTAGTTTCCTTCTTCCTATACACTCATCACAAACTACATCAATGTACGTACATTAGTCACAATACTTCTAAAGAAAAAAATATCAACACTAAAATGACATAAAAATCAAACTAAATGTAGGAAATGAGTACTTATTGACAAAGTTATTACTTTAATGCCAGTTGTTTTTTTTTATGTCCATTTTGAAGGACACAAACCCAATCATCCTCTTCAGCATATATGATGGAGATCTTTGTGTAAAGAACCTATGAAAATATTGGGAAATACACTGCTATAGTTTATAGTTCAAAAGTCATGTTTTGTAAAACGTTTAACTTTCTTTTGTTTTTGTCAATGTTAAAACAATAGCAGTGTTGACACTGAAACCAATGTCATCATCAGTTCAACTTCAATATTTTACAGACAGCATTTGCAAAACTCATCTGTATTTACTATAGGATTGAACATTTTTGGTATTAAATAAAGAAAAAAAGAGAAGATACTTTTGAAGCTCATGTTGCTTGGTGGTGTCATATTTACACTTGATGAAGTCTTCAGCCTTTTGTGTGAAGGAACATTTAATCTGTAATACCTCCCAAACAGATTAATATTTTTTATTAGTACAATAGCTCTGTACTGTATCTCAATCACATAGATCAATGATTAATGGTCGGGTTTGTGCCCCTTTCTCAATAAAGCAAACCAATTGAAGCTGGCTTCATTTAAATTTCTACAAAATATTGGCTCCAACTGATCTGAGAGAAGTCAACAAGCCAAAGTCAAAGCTTTACATGTTCATTTACAGAATGAAAACAATCATTTTTTTCACACAAAGTTAACATGTTTTATACCCTAAATCTATTACCTTGTCACTCTTTTATGTGGTCCAGTTTGCTTGCCTTCACAAAACACACATTTTTGTACATTTTTACAGAAATAATTGAGGTTTACACAGTTAAAAACAATTTTAGTCAATAGAGTGAAGCATAGATGCATCACCATGAAAGATGTTCAAGTAGCTCATTGAACCTGGCAAAGTGTTTTTTCAATATTCTGACAAAGACCTGTACTGCTTTGGTTCATAAAATCAAAAAAAATATGTGATGAAATATCTGACTTTCCTTCAATGCTGAATAGTTCAACAGACGATATTAAAATATTCTGCTTTGTCAAAATTTTGTTTTAAAGTCTAGGATTTGGTAACAGAATAATAACGATATCTTAACATTTAAGCTGTACACTGACAATGAGCACTTTAAGATTTTGAATACTTCGTCAAACTAATTAAGGGTTCAAGCATTTTGTATTCCAAAACAACAATGTGACCAAACCATAGGCATTTGTCACTACTGCCTAGGTACTTTCTGGCAAAAATGCCCCTCCCCCCCCCCGACCCCCTTAAAAAAAACTGGTGAATAGTGAATACTATATTGCAAACTTCAATTTCTGTTTTCCAAATTTTCTCCTAAAGAATTAATTATGTACACCACTACTACCTTCTCCATGAACCAAATTTATCTAGAGGTATGGATTCCCCCTACTGCATCCCAAACACCTCCCTGTCAATGCATTGTTTATTACAAAATCAGTGCTACTTGTCTACGTCCAATGCAACCTCTCACATACCCCCCCCCCCCACCCCTACTTCTACATCCATTCCAGTATGAAACACATTTTATCCCCTGCCAAATTCTATACAAAATCCTTAAGAGATGACCAGTGTTAAAAATTAGCAGTAGGAGAGCCTTTACCTTTTATAGCATATACATAGTATATACTTGGAAGTGTTACAGCACTTTATAATACATAAAGCAACTAAACTTGTTGCAGTCACATTTAAACAGGTTTAAATTTACAGATGGTTGCCAACTTCTGGCAATTTCATTAAATCTTCACAGTAATAAGTACTCCTACATAGGGAATGATTTATCTGCTATCGCATCGCAAAATGCTATGGAAAAACTTGTCAAGTGACTATACAAGTCCAAGGATGTATAGCAATTTAAACACAGAGATTCCTTGCATTATTAAGTTTACATTGTAAATGGAATCACCTGATTGATAGAGCAACTGAGGAAAATGTGTCCTGAAGTGAAGTACCAGAACATCATACCAGATAACTTGATCAGTGCAAAGGTATTACCCTTCTGAATGTTGATGATAGAAAACAGTCATTAGTGAGAGTGGAAAACCCTCTCAGTCACTTAAAAGAGGAAAAATCACATCCTATGACAGTTAGTGATGCAGAAAAGCCATTCATCGTTGAATTGAGTTTGCAAGCTTACAAGGATTCCAGATTTTGACCTCTGTTGAATTCAATGACTTTCCATCAGCATTATATTTGGGCAAATATTTGGACAATATCTGTCACCAAATATACTTGTTGTAATAACACCACTAACAGGGGCAACTAAAAAGGTTTAGGTCAAGGGTTTGGTGTCAAATTAAATCCCTTAGGTCTTAAATAATGTATACCAGCCACTGCAGTTTTCTATCAGGAAATATCATATTTTACATAGTGTTGCAAATTTAGACACCTGGTGACCTTAAATGAACTCTGACCTACAACAAATTGTGTACAAACTATACAATACACAAGGCTACAGTATCATACCATGCATATACAAGCTCATGTTCTGGTTCTGATAGAACACTTTTAATATATTCACATTTTGCCCTGTGCTACCCTAAATGGCATTCGACCACCACCAAACAATAGGCTTTGCTGAGACTAATTGTAGGAAATCCACATGAAAAGTATAAGAACTGCACAGGCAGATTTCATACTTTTCCCTCTGTTGACCTCCAATTCATGAAAAACACTACAGATATGGTGTGAACAATGTTTTCAGACTTTGACCTGTGCTGACCTTTGACCAATGCAAACAACAATCCCAGACCTGTTCTACCTAGAGGGAACTACATACCAAATATGAAATGTACCCACTTATCGTTCTGAAGTGAGCATTTACTGTATGAGCAAGTGTCACATACACACACTCATTTACACACGCCATCACCATCGCATAGATTCCTACTGCCTTCGGCAAGGAATCAAAAGTGCAGCTGTAAATGCTTCTTGAATGTGAAACTTTTGATGACATCTGAGCCCAGTCTTCAGGCATAATGTTAGTATAAATTCTCAAATTTCATATTTTAACAATGATGTCACCGGAACTTGAACGTTTGCTTTATACTGCAATGTATGTACTGTATACAATAAATGTTCCTTTTATGGTCATTAGTTCAGATGCTCCTAATAACTGACTATATCGATGCGACGCTTCTCAAACAGTGAAAAGCTTGGAAGTTTTTCTACTGAAACGCAAACTGCACTGGTAGTTGTTGATTTTTTTTTTAAACTTCTGTAACAGATCAAACTAAATTCAAAGGGGGTGGTATAAAAGATAGACCAAATTTAGCTGAGATCACGCCATAGTAAAGGCCAGAAATAAGGTTTACTCCGCTTCTTCGAAGCAAGTATTGGCTGCTTCATGTCTACGGCAGGTTGCACCGTGAGTAAATCTTTTACCACAAGTGCGACATTTGTAGGGCTTTTCTCCAGTGTGGAGTCTCTCGTGGCCTGTCAGAGTCTCCTTAAATGGGAAGGATTTTTTACAGAAACGACACTTGAATGGCTTCTCTCCTGTGTGGGTACGTTCATGGCGCAGCATGTTAGCTTTGCTGTGGGATGGTTTGCCACAGAACTTACAAGGGAATCGAGGGGGTTTGGTATGATAAATTTCATGAGCTTTGTACTTTGCGAGGTTTGCAAACTGTTTGCCACAGAATCTACAAAAAGTCGGGGAAGCGACAGCTTCGGGTTGATTTGGATCAGGAGTCTC
>JAIPMN010000240.1:6065-32459 GCA_020650975.1 Apostichopus californicus | reverse complement strand
ATCTAATTATTTAGCCTAGGCTTCATTACTTCGAGTTTAGTAAATCAGTATGGGCTCCTTGCTTCCGCACTGTCGAATGGTCTTGAAGCTTAAATGTCGGGTCTTTGGTGACGTTCCCCATCGTGCGATACACGCCCCAATCATTTAAACCCCTCCCAGTTTGTACTGAGTGGTTTGACAACTGATCAAGCCAAAGACAAATTTATCGTCAAGAAATAATTTCTTTTTGTTATATTGTAGCAATTTAAACAAAATGATTAATTCCTCGCATCAGTAGCGTAACTCCTATTGGCTCGGACCGTGCTGAGCCGGGGGCCCCGACCAAAACAGCCCCCGCTATACTGATGCACAGAAAAAGGGTACCTCTTTGAATGGGGAGGGCCCGTTTTCACTGGGAAAGAAAAACTCATGCACGACTGAATGTTGTTTCTCACTCATACAACTTGTAAGATGTATCCAGAAGCCGAATTCCTCAATCCTCATTCCATGGTATACAGTTACAAAGAATTCTTATAGCTATGTTCATAATTTTGTTCTGTCATTTCTCTTGATGTATTTTAGCATTAAAACATATAAATATCTATATAATATCTTCAATTTAACATTGTTAATTTATCAATTAATTAATCAAGTCAATCCAATTTTTGCCAACATGATTAATTACACAATTTCAATTTCAAATTTATTTCTCATAGGTTTATACAAGTTACATACAATGTAGCATTCAATGCAATAAGGACAAGACAGAAGGACACAAGAAGAAAATAGAAAGGAAAGAGGGAAGAGAGAATGAACTAGACTTAAAAATATAATGTAAAGAGGTATATATATATAGTAAAGAAAAGTTACCCTGTTTATAAGTTAAGAAGTTCATCCTTGTGTTTAGTTTGAAAAGACTTAATTAAGAGACTTAACAGATTTAGAGAGGGAATGTCATAGCTAAGTAGTAGCAATGATAGTTGTTAAGGAGCAATTTCCATGCTGGCTATTACAATGCGTTACCCTAACATTAAATCCTATTACGAGTAGTGAAGGAGTAATTACAATGATTGTACACAAAACAACACAAACAGTAGGAATTGATCTCTTTTAATAATCATAAGCGAATTATTTACTCCGCATAGGATGGCAGTAGGATAGCGTCTAGGTTTGCTTGTACCTTAATCAATCTATTTTGTAGGATTTGAGGCGGTCTTACATATGGCACTTAAGCTGTACCGTAAATTTCAATGACATACCTAGTATCACTTAAAGAAAAGAATAATAGATTTTACTGGTTGCAATCTCTTCAGAAAGTATTCCCCAAGTTAGGTTGTAAAATATACAAATACTTTACAAGAAAAGACACCCGGGAAAAAACATGGGCACGAAAACCACACTACCGAACGACTGATCCGCTAAAAGATACACATATACTGAGCCAGGGATTTACAGAGATCGTTAATGTAGATCGTCCAAGAAAGATTATTGTGAGGTAGTGCTCAGCGAACGACTAGCTAGTTACGTAATTAGCATGTACTATTCAGCATACGTTTTGTTCGACTTAATGCCCCTTGTACAGCGCTTGCGGTTTTGTTACATAGGCCCTGTTCGTACTCTATTTGTTCCATATGCAATCCGAATTCACATCGCGTTTCTTTTAGCAGCATCCATATTGGGTAGATCACTGTTTGTACTTGTAACCGTAATTTATCGAGAAAAGTAGCTCCTCAACTGCCATGATAGAGTAATTTATTCTAGCTTCCTGGGAAAAGATAATATCCACCGCCCTCTCGTAATGTTACAAACCTACCCCCCCCCCCCCCACCCCCCCCCCCCCCCCGCCGCCCAATAAAGTTGCCACCACGTACGGAGAAGTACGGGAAACTATTTGATTTGTTGTTGTGTTTGTTTTCCCTACTTTCTGTCATTTCATTATCATCAATTATTAATATAAATACTTCATCCTGGACGATTTGCAGATTGTTAAACCATTAAAGTAAAATCAACATGACAGGAGTGACTCGTATATCTTTGGTATGAAAAATGGTGAAAATTGTCTTCCCTTAGAGAATGAAGGCTAAGCTTTTTAGTCAAACTAGTCTCGAATACCATTAACGATTGTTTGCAATCGTTTTCAAACAGGAAACCTTATTATCTGCAGAAAGACGAGTACAAAAGTTGGGCACCGCTTTGGGAATATCATTGATACACGCAATGATAGGCGTTGCCTAGGCTTGGCCTTTTATTGTCAACGTGAAGTACTTTGTATTTAGCAACCATATAAAAAATCTCGACATTATTGTAGTGGAAGTGGTACTTGTGCAAAGGTTGTGTTCCTAACGGTCGTGCACATGTGACATGTTGATCCATAGTGTTTGTATAATATTAATTGCTGTGGATATAGTAGTACTGTAGTAAATATTCAAATAGCGAGGCCATCATATGCAAAAAATTGCAACAATCTTAACGCTTGGAATTAGTTATCATAGACCGATGCCACAACTTCAATTGTAATAACTGTCTGCAAATCCCATGAAAATCATATCGCACAGAGGCATAAAAGCTACGTGGAAAACTCGGTGAATTGTCGTTGCAAACTTAAACGGAAATACTATTAGTAACATTGTGCCTAACAATAACATTAGGCTACAGTACTGTCTTATAATTGCCTTAGGTTAGTGGAGGTACAGTAGCCTAAGTTAGGCTACATGCTGTGGGCCTAACTTTCGGTAGCTACTGCAGAGCTTACAGTGAAACGCTTAATATGACAGAAGTTGCATACCATTTGACAGTCTAGTACAAAGACCTACCTAACCAACTGATATACGAGAACATGAATTGTTCATTCTCAACATCGAAAGACGTTGAGGCAGATGAAGATGACCTTGCTGCATTCTCACCACCGAAGTTACTTGATGAAGTTAAAGAAAAAGTATTATCATTTGTTCAATTGCAGCTATCCAGAAAGAGGAAAGTTGTTGTTGTTACGGTGAGAAATATTTTAAGACTTAATATTATACTAGTCCTAGCAATATAACACTATGAAGTTAACTTAAAGATAGAAGTGACAGTATTTACCCAATCGTTGGTGAAGTAAGGATTAAGTGATGATGGCACTGGTACTTGTTTACCGGATTGTCAGTTAAATAGTATAATGCTTGTACTTATCTACCTAATCATTTGGATGAATAAGAGTTGCACTGGTGCTTATTTACCGGACATTATCATCTTTGCTTAGAGATCACTGATCTGTAAATGGATTGATTATTTTGATGTTTGGACATGCTACAAAAGCTGAACAACAAATGAATTAATCGCAGATTTGCTTAGAGATCACTGATCTGTTAATGGATCGCTGACCAACTCTGTTTATGAATTTTGCAGTGCACTGGAGGGAAGTCGGTGGGGGTGGGGGGGGGGGTAAAAGTAATGGAACTTACTGTAAATTCATTTGGTCTGATAAATTATAACTCATAATGTGATACCTATATTTGGTCCTTTCTTCCTGCAGTCAGGGGGCACCGCTGTACCATTAGAGCACAAGACGGTTCGTTTCATTGATAATTTCAGTACCGGTACCAGAGGTTCAGCAGCTGCCGAGTATCCTCTTCATTGTACAAATGTTTACTCACTCTTTTATTTTCTTTATTATTTTGGGCGGGGGGGGGGGGGGGATCAAATGATCAGGAAAGACAGTCACCATCAAGGGTCCTGTGGAAGACGAGCTTAACTCAGAAACCTTACAAAACCACTTTTAATTCTTAAAATAACTTTCTAGAGCATTCTGAAAGTACAACTGACACAGGAAACCTGTCTGTTTATTCACAACCCTCTGAGAACAGAAGTTTTTTACCAAAGAAATTAAAAATCCATTGCCATATGTGGAAGAGAACCTTCTTTCAGGTCACATCTTCTTCCAGTAGCTTTATTGGTTTACTTTGTACACTTTTTGAAATTATTCGGTACAGAAGTACTTTTAAAAATGGTATTTCAATATTAATGAAGAAGAGGTGGATTTTTTTGAACAATTTCAGTTGACCTTTAATTAATTTTTATTAAGGCTCGTAGAAAAAGTATCTGGGTTACAAACTTGTTAGAGTTAATAGAATAATAATACTCAGTAATTGATGATTAACTTGGTGACCAATTGCCAAAAAACGTTCAATTATAAAGGCAGTAATAGGATGCAAATCTTATTAGTCCGATCATGTTTTAGGAATTCTATCAAGCATTCATTCTTGTATTTCTAGTCAGCAGGGAATAAACTGAATAAACTTAAAGTTTCAATTTGTGTAGCAGCTTTGAGGGCTACAAATTTTTGTCTCTTGTGAAATACTACGGCTCCTGTGTATAAAACTGCTATATAAAGTTTTCCTCTTGTATAGCAGTTTCACCATTTGGCATATCATTTTGCAATGCGATAGCAGGTGAATGGTTGCCATGGTAAGCCACAATTTCAGTTTTAAGCATCCTTAAATATCCAAACATATGGCAGGTCTGAAACTTGCAGCACATTGGTAATTATTGATATTGTAGATTGAAGAGTGTTTGAATTAAATCTGAGGTCATCAAAATCCTTGTTCAAGCAATAAATGAGAACACAAGTTTTGGAACAATTCCGCCTTGCAACCGTCGGTATTTTGAAGTGCATTGTTTTAAGAGTCCATTCCGTTCAGTTGCAATTTCATATTCAATTTCATAAACCATACATTTGCATCTTTCATTTCTAATATCAATTGTATTATATACAAGTTTCTAACTTTGTCTCTTCTCCTTAATTGTTACCACATATTATATTCATCTTGACATCTATGGATAGCAGGAATAATTTAACATATCATAAGACCCAATTTATCAACTGATTGTAAGTCCTTGACATTCTATTTTTCAGATATTTTTTACAAGCAGGATATGCTGTCATTTTTATACACAGAAGGAAAACGTTGATGCCGTTTCGAAGGCATCTTGATAAGACTAGTTCGAAAGGTCTAACGCTTCTTGATATGTTCCAGTTGCATCCAGAGAGTGATGGATCTCAAACTTTACGAGGTACCCTTTATCTGTTGGATGTATTCATCCAATGCAAAAGGAAAAGGATTTTTTGCATTCGGTTATTTTAATTCACCAGTCCTTACCATTTATCTGTATAGACCCATTTTCTATTTTAAAGTGTTCTCAAAGCTTATTGTATTGTTGAAAGTGGTTATCAAAACAATTATAGAATACTTCAATAATTTTTGTTTTATTGTACTGTACATATATCAGATGATTATGTTGCAAAAAATTGTTTTGCACAATATGTGCAGAGCAACAAAATCATCTGATGCATGTGAAAACAATTATTAAAAGTTCTCCTTTTGTTTTCGCTGGATTTTTAGTAGATTACTATAGTATATTGTGTCAACTATGCGATGCATTTTTTTGCATTCCATGCATTTTGGCATTTTTGTTGTTGTTGTTGTTGTTGTGTACTATATTGTCTCACATAAATCTCTGTTCATGTTTCACCTGCAGTGGACCAGACACAGATACCTCAACTATCATCAGTACTCACAGCTTACCAATCAGTCAAGGACCAGCAGATGTTACTATGTATTGAATTTATAACGCTATGTGACTATTTACATTACCTGAAGGTGGCGGCTGAAGCCATTCATCCATTGGGAAGATCTGCTATGGTTTTCCTTGCAGCAGCAGTTGCTGACTTCTACGTACCAGGTTACGCTTTGGTAAGTGAAGTATTAAAAATGACAAATAGTCTCGGGTGTCATGGCAACAGAGAGAGGGAAATAACTCACACCATTGGGTCAGAATTTGCCCTCCTATCTTACCCCATCCTCCCTGTCCTGGATACACTAAGATGCATTAAAGAGTTTCACAAGCTGTGCTGCATTTTTCAAGCTCTTAAACTGAGTTCAAATGAAAGCATTAGCTGTGCAGTATATTAATGTGGCATGAGTGTTGGAAACTTTAAACAGCTGGTACATTACCACATTCTGTTATCAGGATGTATTGCCACTAGCATTCAGACCTTGTAATTATTTCTATGAAAGCAGAAGTTGTCTGTATTCATTTTGACATCCTTTTATAGCTTTGCTGAACCAAGAGAGTTGATCAAATTAATAAGGCATTGGCAAAATATACCAAACATGCAACATTATTGTTTATTTGTTGTAAAATTTATTGATGTTTTCTTTCTTGATATTAGCCTGAACACAAAATCCAGTCTGCCAATGGACCACCTGTCATACAACTCCGCCAGGTTCCGAAAATGCTCGGAAACGTAGCGCAACAGTGGGCCGAAGTGGCTTTTGTGGTTTCCTTCAAGTTGGAAACAGACCATTCTCTTCTGGTTAAGAAAGCTAGGGAAGCTTTAGTTAAATACAAGCACCAGGTGAGAAGGTTATTACCATTGAAATACTCTACAAACTTCCATAGAATCAGTTCATTAAAATTTCAAAATACCTCATAAGGAGTCAGTTTTACAGAAACTTAACAACATTTTATGTGCGTCTGACTTTGTTATTTTATGTTCAAGTCTGCTTGCTCATGTATCAATGATTACGTTACCTTCAATGCAGCTGGTCATGTTTTACGTTACCTACATTACCTTTTATGTTACCTTCAATTCAGCTGGTCATGTTTTACGTTACCTTTGTTACCTACATTAACTCTTACGTTACCTTCCATGCAGCTGGTCATGTTTTACGTTACCTTTGTTACCTACATTACCTTTTACGTTACCTTCAATGCAGCTGGTCATGTTTTACGTTACCTACATTACCTTTTACGTTACCTTCAATGCAGCTGGTCATGTTTTACGTTACCTTCGTTACCTCTTACGTTACCTTCAATGCAGCTGGCCATATTTTGCGTTACCTTTGTTACCTACATTACCTTTTACGTTACCTTCAATGCAGCTGGTCATGTTTTAAACCAAATAGTAGTCTGGTCAACGTGCCAACAGATTCAATGATTTGTTTCTTCTTACCACAAATGGTGGAATTTATTTGATAAAAACTAGCTTAAACATTGTTTGAAGAGTTGAAAGGCCATCCATGTCATGATCATAGACATGAGTGTTGGCTTCGTCATGCCTTTCCATCAAGGTATTACACAAAATGGACTTTGGTAGTGAGCTAATGAACCGAATCCGTCAAGGTATTAATCGGTTGTTTAGTTTGGTATTGTCTTTGTAGCTCTTTTGTTTTGTGTCCTTTTATCAGAATAGCATGCATATGAAATGACTGTTAAAAATTGACCCGAGATCATATTGATTAATACCTCTGGGATTTGTTTTCTTGTTCAGGTAGTGATTGCTAATCTCTTAGAAAGTCGCAGAACGAAACTGGAAGTGATTACAGTACAAGATCACTGCACTTTAATCCTCTCAGAGGAAGAGTTGAGTCAAGGAGGAGAAGTGGAGGAAAAACTGGTTGCAGATTTGATTCAACGGCACAACAACTTTTCGGGTGACTTGGAACTGAAGTTGTAAGATCTTTCCTTCACTGTTCTCAGGGAAAATGTTTCAGCCTTTCGACAGAGCTTATGCCGGTAGATGAGTATAAGTTAATTTGATTGGATGAATTACCAGCCAATCAATAAACTAGCAGGTAGTTTATGCCAATGATTCGATCTTTCTTAACACTTCCTATTTATTCAAATCTTCCCATTATTATTATGATTTAATCTTCTTTAAATACTCTCAAATCTTTCTATACTAGGGGATAAATATGTTAGGTTTCCAGTATTTTAAAACAATAGTGATGAGAAACAAACTTCAATGACTATTTCAATTTCATCGTGGTTAGTGCATGTGATGGTGATGTATGAACCCTGTTAGATGATATAATATTACATCTCTCTGTATGATCCTGCTTCCCAACATTTTGTTATTTCTTGTAAACCCATGCTATGATTTCACCATCTGTTAGTTTGCGACCCATACATTCTAATGTTTTGTTTTATCCCCATGCTGATAAATACTCCCTGATGACTAATTATTAAACTACATTGATTGAAAATTATTAAACATCTACACACACACATTAATCAAACTCGGGAAACATATCACTGTGACAGAACAACAATAGAAGCATACATGGGAAAGAATTAGAAGGATGACTTTACTCCCCTCCCCTCCCCCCCCTTTTTAAGTGATTTCATCATTGTCCCACACCTGAATAAAAGAGGTCCAGAAAATGCAGGTTTAGTGTATTTAAAACACATTAGTTTTAGAAGTTCTCATATATTGTTAGCTATATATAGTTCTCATTGATTAAACTTCAATGAGTAATTTGTCTTTTGGTATCAGTTCTGTAAAATGTTTGTACTCCTCAAACTCTGTAACGAAAGCAGTATCTTGTGTCGAACCCAGAACCTTTCATGTGATCAATATTAATCTAGATTTAAAAAAAAATGGTATCTAGGTGACAAATGGTCATATTTAGTGGAATTGCTCATATATGACTTCTTTAAACATATCTAACTTTTCCAGAAGAGAAGAGAGAGAAAAGAAGCAGGGATGCTGTTGTTGTTTGATCAATTGGAATCATTTTTCATCCATGTCTCGAACAAATATATCAACCAGTTGACTAACTTGACTTGCTATCAAATTACACATGGCTGCTTTAAGAGTAATTACTTTGATCCAAAAGATAATTGAGAATTCTGGTTTTAAGCCAGACCTTTATAAGTTTCCTTTGAATTCATGGAGTATGGTGCTTAGTGGCACTTTGAATGACATTGTGCAATATTTCTTTTTTCTCTGGAATATATGGCATATGATAAAATACACTTTTTGATTACTCTTGTATCAAATCACATATTGCTTTCATTCATCTTTAAATTACACTTTTATCTTACACTTCAGTTGTAGCGATCTTTCAAAAGATTGCCATTGTTTTATACTAGCTGGAAGTCAATTTTCCCTGCACATTATCTTAATTATAGATAGAGTATGTATAGATTCAGTTTAGTATAGCAGCATTACAGTATTGCTTCTATCAGAAACATTGAAGTTTGGAAGGAAATTAAATTCAAATCACTCAAAATTTATGCCAAGTCTCCCATCTTCTATTATCATCACATCTTCTTTAGCAGGTGAAGTTCAACATCTATGTAATTTATTTTGCATTTTTTGGGAAATACTGTAGCTACACAGTTGACATGGGGTCAACCAATGTTCAGTTGTGCAGATATTTAGGGGGCAGGGGTGAGTTATTGTTTTGGATAATTTATGGAATGGGTCAGGTCAGCAACCATCTTAAAATGTGAATCGAAGTATCAGTTGTGTACTCGTAGGCAGTGGCGTAGGAAAGTACTTTTGAGTGGGTGGGCTGAAGACCGGCCTGGGGGAGGGGTTTAAGGGGAGGTGATTTTTTTGCATTTTCAGGTGGCCTCAGATGCAATTTGGTGCAATATAGCACACTTCAACACCCACTCCATTTTGTAAATAATTTTGCATTTTCACCTGGCCTTAGATGCAATTTGGTGCTCCAAATGAGATTTTTTTTCTCATTTGGAAATGAAAAAGGGGTTTTCTGACTTGCGGAGCGGCGGAATGATACTTCCGCCCCACCATATTTTTCACTGGGGGGGGGCTGGCGCCCCCCCAGCCCCACCGGTTCCTACGCCCTTGCTCGTAGGTCTGTTTTGATGTAAGTTCAATTATTCCATCACACCCTGCAATATAGTAGTTTGCCCCCCACGTTGAAGAAATTTTTACCATTAATACAAGCTGTCAAATGTAATTGCTTGTCAATTCCTAAATAGCACCCAGAAAATCTTAGTATGCTCCAATCCTTCAGACTGGTGGAATTATCTCAGCAGGTAACAATTTTCTTTAAATGATCTGCAACTACAAACTGTCCTCTTACAGTTGGGATATACTTTCTAATATGGGGGCCTTTGTTAGTAGCGACTTTCTCAATATCTGTATAGAGTGTTTGAGGAGAAAAACTCTGAAAATAAAAGGCACTTCTGATTTTGTAGCACAAAACTAGGAAAGAAGAAATAACAGATTCGTTGAAAGCAAATCTTTTTATTTTTAGAATATCTGCACGATATTTGATATCCTGTTCATAAAGAAGGATAAAAGTTTCTTAATAGCTATAATAAAATATAAATCTCTCTTTATATACAAATAATTTACAGAGATAACCTTTCAGTTGAGGTTCTATACAAGTTCATATCTGGGTATTTAACAGCAAGGTCATAGCAAAACATACCTGATATAAACATAATAAATAAGAACAAGATCTTTTAAAGATCATCAAGGTAATGGAATGTCAGTTGAACAAATAATATACAAAACAGCCAATCATGACTTACGTATAATTCAAATGAATGCTGGAACAGCCAACATACCACAAACACATTTTATGGTTAACTGTGAAGCCCAACACTGATGAGCATGTAATGTTAGGTAACCTATAAACCAAAATATTTGCACTTGTACCTTTCCATTGATGTATGGCACATTGTGTTATTTTCTTTTTGGGCTCAGTAAAACTTGAATCAAACAAACAAGTACACTGTACAATAGGCCCTGTGTGACTTCTCCTCAGCAATTTACAAATCACAAGAGGGAAAACACTGAACAAAAACTTGTTATAAGCCGTCAGGAAATAAGAAGTGTTCAAAACTAGGATTTTTCCTACTTTTCCAAGACCCTGAGAGTTTTGTTTTATTGCCCCTACCTTTCCCAGACGATGTGGGAACCATGTATAAGCCATCACCCTAAATCCTTATCTAAAGCTCAAGGTTGATTTTAGAAACAAAAGTGTTTAAATGTATTACATAGGGATTGTTGTCAGAATAACAATATGGATTACAGATGACTTCCCTGAAACAAACAAAAATATAAACATTGTATGTAGGATAGCCTGCTTAAAGAAGTAGTAATTATATAGTCAGTCTACGTACGGTCCGTTATTATAATTCTTCACTAAAGAAGGTGGTCCATATAATAAGCAATCAATTCTATTTCTACTATGCTGGCCAGAACTTTAACGTCTGTCCACATTGTGATCATAAATGTATAAGACGTTACATATCCTTGACGCAAAAATCAAAATAATTCTATGAATACTCCTTTTTTTTGGTTAATTACAGCAACTCATTTCAGATCTAATATTGAATATGTTTAAGACAAGTACTATATCTGTTTTTCCCTGAGCATTTTTAAAACACTGCACACCACTTTTTATTTAGAAGGGATAAAACCCCTTTGACAGTCCACTCCCCCACCCCTTCATTTTACTTCCCAAGCAACAAAATCGTGATGTACTGAAACACAAAACTCAAACAGCAGAACCAGGGAGTTGTCTTAGAATGTAACCACTGACAACCTTTGTAAAGATCCAAACAACTGTTATGAATATACTTGTTATGTTGTTGAGAACTTACAGAAGATGTCTGTCAACAATCTTATCAAATAATGGCAATGAGCTGGTGTAAGTGCCTGACAACTCCCATATCACATGGCTTCAATACCAGCAGTTACCGTCCCTGGGCCAGGGGCTGTTCACTGCAGCATGGTGTAGCCATCAAACCTATTACACAATAGGACTGAAGTTTAATTTGTCATACACAGCTCTCTTTACCAGGTGCATAGATGCCATCTTCAGGGGCTTGCCTATGGAGGGTCTCTGTATGAATTTCAGTGTAAAGTTTTCTGGGTGCAGGCACCAGATTGGCTTGTGTCTCCACATCTATACTTAGGTCGTTCTTTTTGGTTTTAATACAGCAGCACTGTTTGGGCCCAAATTTTGTTATGATCCTATCTAAGGGTGCTAAAGAACGCATGAACTTTGGTAAAAAGTCCCAATTCAGTAATTTTTTGGGAAGCCAGTGTGGCTTCTTTGTTTGAAGGATGTTGACTATAATTACAAAGATGAAGATGGCAATTGCTGGTAAGCCAACCGCTGCCAGGCACCATATACTTATCAATGAAAGGCCAAACACAACACCAGGGAGGAAAAAAAACATGATCAGAATATAAAGAATGGCAAACCAGCGGTATTTAGCTGTCGTGTTACCAAGAGTTTTAGCCATATGCAGTGGGACCTTGCGGAGAAATGGAATTGGATACCAAATCAAAATGCCAGAGACATTGAAAAAGAAATGGCACAGGGCAATCTGAATACCTTTTTCGAAGCTGTCACCAGAGCTAGCTAAGGCTGCCAGCATGCCTGTGGCGGTGGTACCAATATTGGCGCCAAGTGTGAGTGGGTAGACACGTTCTAAAGTGATAACTCCCATACCAACCAGTGGAGTGACTGTAGACGTAAACACAGAGCTGCTTTGAACCATGAAGGTGATGACTGCACCAACACCGATGGCAAAGTAACCTGTCAGGTGGCGGAAGATACCAGGAAAATCGGCATTGATGGTTCTTCTGATGACACCAGCCATACGACCCTTCATGAGAGAGTGCAGTAGCTTGACCATGAAGATGAGGCAAATGCAGAGCAGAACAAGGGAAACTACCAGGAGGATGGCCCCTATAGCTCCTTCCGGAAGACCAGTGTTGGCCAGAAGATAATGACCTGTAAATGAATTAGCAAACATGATTACTGTATCTCACAGATTAACATTTAGTTAATACACAGGTACAATGATGCAGCTGGACGAAGTTGTCAAAATTTCACATTAAGGGAGCTTTCTAAAATTGAGTATTTAAAAGAGTTTCTTCCTCAATGCCATTCCAAGCAAACGTCCATAAACAAAGACGGTCATGACCAGTACAATATTGAGGATTAAATCCAAACTATCACTTACTCACGCATGGTGAAAACATCTTGAAGGTTTTCTTTGTAACTTTGAACAATTCCAATCTCATGCAACTCAATCTGATTGTGTTACGAGGGACAACGGTCAAGTAATGCCCAAGGGTTAAGAAGCCAACTGAAGCTCATTTGAAAGCCTATCCATGTAATAATCATTGATGAGCACCTAGCCTAACAAAGCCTTTTCCAGGGAGTGTTCAGAGAGTAGCGAGACAGTTGTTTAAGCCATGTAGTTTCTCCATCCTACGGATGAGAGAAGTCAACATCCGACCCAGATACCGAGGGAGGTGAAGGCACTCAATTCGTCATCACTGCAGTGCAGCAATGGTGAATGGAGCTGTAATTAATAATTCATCAACTTATGCTTGGGTGCAAAACAGAAACAGCATTGAAAAGAAACTTACATCTTTCCACACCAACTTCCACAATTTCAGTGACAACCGGTCCCTCAGTGGCAAACTCTGTGGAGTTCCAGGGCTCGTCATTGTCAACAATTAAATGTTGCTTCTCCTTCTTACACCACATCTTCAGGAGGCTAGATTCAGTCTTGTCAACTTCACCAACAGCGATTTTGTTGATCACTTTCTTGTCCAACTGCAAATATAGATTTCAATGGAGGAAATAAATCAGTTTCCAGTTTTGTTAAGAAAGTCTGCCCATCAGAGATGACCAAGAGCAGGAGGGATCTTAATAACGTTCATGACACCACAGTATCACCTGAGTTATAGATCTCAGGAAATACAACATGCAGGAGAGATCTTAATAGCATTCATGATACCACAGTATCACCTGAGTTAACACTATCTCAGAAAATACAACATGCAGGAGGGATCTTAATAACGTTCATGACACCACAGTATCACCTGAGTTAACACTATCTCAGAAAATACAACATGCAGGAGGGATCTTAATAACGTTCATGACACCACAGTATCACCTGAGTTAACACTATCTTTTTTTTCTTTTCATTTTTTCTTTTGGTTCGTTTTGAAGGCTCCGAATTTTGTCTCTCTGTAATTCCACAACTATTCCAGTACCACATAAATTACTCCCAGTTAATAAGAGACATCATTTCCTTAACAAAAGTCTTCCCAGCAATCATTATCATTAAGTTTGCAGTTAAGCCAAATACAGTACTTATTGCCTATTAAGTAAATCTCACCTGAATGACTAGTGATGTGGTAGGCTTGGTCAATTTCTTCAAAAGGTCGAATTTGGCATTTTCATTGGACTCGATGGAAAAGCTGTTGACAATAAGATTGGTCATCCTGTAGAGGTATCCAGTGAGGACCTCGATAGGTAACAGGACTATCACAGCCAACCAGTTGAACATATCGTGGATGGTAGCTGACCCAAAGGCCCGCCGGAACTCGTTTCTGTTGCCAGCTTGACTAAGTGCGACGATTGTGTTTGTCACAGATGTTCCTATGTTGGCACCCATGATGATAAATATGGCCTGATCCACTTGTAGTACTGCAAGAGGTGAAATGTACAGTACTAAGACTCAGTTTGGGATTGCAGCAAAGGAGGGAGGAGCTTCATATATTTTGAAAATTTTGCCTTGTCTCCCAAATATTTTCTCATCTTTTCCCTCACACATGGTGCTTTATTTCTGCTCGAGGCCAGAGAAAAATTATTCTCAGATTAGATGAAGCTTTTTTTTTTTTTTTTTAACTTTTGCAAGGGAGGGGGTGGTGGTAGGCATTCAGCCAACCGCAAGAGGGTAAAAGTTACTGTGCCACTTACATCCAGCTGACACAATAGAGACCACAATGGATGTTGAAGTGCTTGAACTCTGGACCAAGACTGTTACCAGGATGCCCAACATCAGGCCACAGACTGGGTTGTTCAGGAGCTCGTTCTCCGAAAGTACCTGACCAGCTTCTCGACCTCCCAGGAGACGGAAGGAGGAGCTCATCAGGTCAAGGGAGCACACAAAGAAATAGAGAAGAGTGATGATACAGATAGGCCTCAGTAGCCAGTCCACACATACCCTCTTGAGTTTAGCCTTGCAGTCAAGCTCTGTAAAAGACAAGGGGGAGAAAAAAGTCTGAATTAGTGGCATGCTCACAGGGACATAATAAGCAAAGCTCACTTCATATAATGAGTGAATATCATCAGGAAGTTAATGAACAACTTTGAACTCAAAAATAACATTTACAAGCATGTCAATTATTGAAGATACTAATATGTGAAACAAACACTGCTTAGTGTCTGCTACACATCTTTGCAGCCATTGGAATCTTTCCCTTAACCAGAATTATATTTTAACCTGAAGACCAAGGTGAAAAATAAGAGTAAAATCAACAGTTTCAATTGATACAGTTAAATTACTGTTTTCATTAAAACCCAGCTATCATATTTGAAATAGTCCATCTTTTATCTCATATTTATTTGTTCCCAGATTGTCAAATGGGAATATCATCAGTAAAATTCAACACTCAGCATGCAATGTCACAATATATGTCGAGTATAACAGCTGTTAGATGGATGATTAATTTCCATGTATGAGACTCTTGGACTGTGTCATAGATCACCACATGGCTCTCACATGTTTGGTCATGACAGGGAAACTAATAAATGTCACTTAAGGTACTACAAAACATTCTTCAAATGAGGGAGTTGGAACCCACCTTGCTGTAAATTTTGTTTTTTTCATTTTATTTTCTAACAATACTATAGAATGAAGTGAAGAGCAGGGGAGGAAAATCATTTAATATCAGAATCACTGACATTATTTGTTATGTCACCAGTTCAACTCAAACTTTTGGGTAACAGTACGAAAAATTAGATTCAAATTCATAATGTTGAGAGTTCAAAGTATCGATATAGTGAAATATATATAGAATAACTAGCTGTTTGAATTTTGTAAGCATTAATTGTTGGGTAAGAGAGAATTGAAGTTTCAATTAACATTGAAAAATAGCTAGCCTAATCCTATGTATGTTTCATCATATTGATAGGTACAGTAGTTTGATACAAGTTACTATTATGCCCAGTTGGTTCTATCAAAGTCGACATCATATTTTCCTATCTTTGAACTTGTTTTTGTGATTGATCTGTATATTTTTCTCCATGTCCTCTTTTGTTATAACGCATAATGCAGTCTTTTGATTTACGAGAAAACCCCTTAACCACATGTCACACCGTAACATCGTGAAGTCCACATGCACACGTTACATCTGCTTAATTACTTCCCAAAATTATGCTCTGTGTGTATAGCTACTACGTTAGCACTGTACAGGCAAATATGTGGCAACTACGGTAACACACGTGGATTTACGTTGTCTGTTGCGGTAATCATTCCACCGCCTTTTCCCAACAGCAAATGTGTGAATGAAGTTACGTCATAATCAATAATGGGAATGACGCGCCCCGCTATCGTACGAGAGGAATGGAGGAAGTAACGAATTACACGTGGTAGTAGTATTAACAACTAAAAGTATGTACAGTATTAGTGTAAGTTGAAGCCTACACATGGATCACTGGAAGTTGCAATACAGTTCACACGTGTACATTTTACATAATAATGCCCTTATCGTCTAAAGAACACTGAAATACTATAGAATGAAAATTCTTTATGGAAAATTTACCCCATTGTCAATTGTATTAGAAAAGTTAAATAATAATCATAAAATTATCAGCAAAAATTGAAGAATGTTTGGGAAAGATATTTGTAAGGTTTTGCAGTTGTATTATAATGTGGAATGATGTAGTAATGTCCTAACATAACAATGAAGTAAATGACATTATTTCATGGTTTTGTTGCAGTTAAGGCTGTAGTGTTTATGACCAGAAAACAAGAACCTTCCCTCTGGAGTTTGTAAGGTAAGACAAATCCAACAAAATTGTCAATGAATTCTACATTTACAAAATCATTTAGGGGGAAAATCAGTTGCTTCTAAAATAGGCAAGGAATTGACTCTTACTGGATCATTCATGAGATTTTCTAACAAGGATATAGCAGGGTTTCCCCATGTCTTCATATTGTTCAACCTCTGTTGTTTTTTACTGCACACAAAAATATACAGTAGAAAGAAATAAAAAATACAATTGAATGATTGCAATGCAACATTTTTTAACCCATGCCCCCATATGAGTGATATGACATTGAAATATTGGCTGTGAACACAAATAGCAACACAAATCAAAGTTCTTACCCCTATGTAACAGGATACCAATTTTATCTAATTTATTGAGGATGAGGATGCCCTTGAGTATTACAAACCAGTTACCGCCTCTCCACACAAAAAATACCAGGAATGTTTGGAGCATAGTATAGTCAGAATTGTCATCATTCAATCTTTTTAGATCCTGTTTCACCTTTCACTATTACAAGATGACACACTAAAGGCCCAGTTCTTGTTGAGCTGACCACTCCTCAAACTACTTGTAAGGCCCACCACCAATATCCATGAGACCAAGTGGTAGGCAAATCATATAAAATGGAATTTTGAACCATCCAGTTCAGAAATGGCAAGTGAATCTCAATGTGTAGTAGGGAAGTCCACTTACCAGACCACTTTGGGCCAAATTGATTATCAATTTCAGTAAGTGCCCAGAAATCATCTTCACTTGTGTTTGTGCTATCATTCTCATCTAAAGGTTGAGGTGAGGTCCCATTTACATCCACGACTGGGACAGCAATGTAAACATCCTTGGGTTCAGAAGGCGTCTGCGGTGACACAGAAGGTAGAACGTCTGACTTGTGGATGAAGTATTTCTTCTCATTCACAGGTGACTGCAAAGCAAAAACAGGAACAAACTTAGAAACTGACAATTTGCCACTAGCTTAAATACAAGGGAAGCCTACATGGGCTTCATTGTTCTCAATTAAACTTTCAAAGCTTTTACAAGCTGAATAACTGAAAAAGTCTAGCTGGGTACCATTTGAGCCTCCCCCAGGATTAAAACCTAGCCAAAGTTTTATATTGAATACTGCAACAAGCTTCAATAATTAGGCTTCACACATGGCTACATACTGAGCTGGAATATCTGGACATAGCCTGGCTGTCTGTGAATTTGTGATTTTCCTGTGATTAAAAAAAAAAGTCTGATCGCATTCACGTATTCGATGCTTAGCCTAGGCCCAAACCAGGCTATGTGTTTAGAACATAATTCCACTAATACTTTTTTTTTAACATACAGCTCAGTACACACTGACTTGACTTGAGTTTGGGGCAGTGAAACGAATTGAACAAAACCGGTCGTCTGGTCTGATGATGTATTCTAGCGTACGTAACTTACAGGCTACACTAAAGTTTAACGGTTGTGGCGTACACCGAAGGGCATGTCAGTGTAAGCTACAATTTCAAAGACAAATTAAGATAAAACAATAATAATAGTGATTCAAAATTTAGACTTTAAGGTACTCACAGCTTTTCCCCAGACACCACTGTCCAAATTCGGTGGGGTAGATATGGCATTCCTCGGTGAATGATCCAACAAATGTTGGCCGCACTGAGCCTCTTCGTTTGGCGGGGTTTCGTTCGGAGTATATACAAAGCTGTTTTCCAAGCTGCTTATCGGGTCTCGGTCGTCCTCAGGATACATATTAATCTTCCAAAAGAATATTAAAACAATAACGTTGGAATGAAATTATTTGATTCCAGCATGGAGCTATCACCAAAGATGAATGATATGTAAATGTAGTCTGCTAGCAAGTTGCTTCCAACTACATCGGAGAGAAATTTGAATCTGATCTATCTAGCGCCAAAACAAAAATACCGTGTATATGCAACACATATGAATGTTGAAGGTGCGCATGATCACATGTTGTTCACATGGAGTAGACCTGCGATCTAGCGGCCTTTGTGATGATTAATACAAATAAAACGGCTTTGTGCCACGACTTCCGGGAATAGTAATTTCACGTAATAATCTACGTGGTATCATATCTTACTTGCAAATTGTAACGGCTTATTCGTGAATAACTACCAAAGGTATTTTCCCTTGCATATTGTCAAAGGAAAGGTTCACATGTTCGCAGAACGGTATGAGGATGAAAGATATATTATGAGATGGAGTTAAGGATTGGAGCCTTCTAATTGGAGGTATATCAAAATTCCTAACTACGATATAAAAACACACTTGCTTTGACGTCTTTCCCTTCATTTTACGTTGTCTTTTAACTTGTTTGTTGTTTTACAATCTCCCTATATCATACACAATCGTTTATGATGTTAAAGGGTGTGAAGACTCGCGCAAAAAGAAACGTCTGATGCCGGTAATCTGACCTAGTTTCGAATGAGGTGTAACAGAAGTGTTAGACACCACTATTGATCCCAGAAAATACACACACACAGCTTGCTACCATCGGTAGTTAGACACTAGTGTACAGTCAGTACATACAGCTGCGGTCAATACCCACAGCACAGTATACAAATGATACAGCGATGGACATCTCAGGCCCAGCTAAAGATAACAAGGTATCACCTTTCATTACTGTACTGTCTGCAATTTGTAGCGACACGAACAAAATGTCACTTGCAAGCAACGGATGGCCGCACGCGGTTTGGGGCGAGTCTTCAATGCCTTTAACACTTGCATTTTCTGTCAGTAGACCTTTTTTTTCATTATTCTGCCATGTTATTTTCTGCACAGTGGTACTTCATTCAAAAGAGATTATGCTCGATCAGTACTTTATTTGACGGAGGAGCTCCTTCAGGAAAAGTGCCAAAATGCAGTAGGAGAACATCTTTTTAGATATGTCATCAATCAGGATCTGGTTTTTGTTGCTTGCATGTTGAAGAGCATGAATTGAATGGTAGTACATGTGGAGCACAAATTGGGTCAATTGAGGCAATTTTAGACCCCTTTAGGCCCCCCAAGCGCAGCGTACGAAAATTGTTTACTATTCTGAGTGAAGAGGTTTTGTTTACAACTTGACGGAAACTTCAGGCTCTGATAGCTAAAAATCGGCAGTGTCATGATACGGAAAATTGATGGTGCCATGAAAGGCCAACTTGTCAGCTATGCAGTGATGGGTAGCGTTTAGCTAGTGAGAACTTCTATCTATACGTAAAGACCACATTATATTTGTGATTTAGTGTGCAAGTCAATGGGGCTTTTAATCGGCGTATGCTACCTTAAACCTGAGTAGAACAACGAATAATGATCTACGCAAACTATATTTGCCCAATGATCTTCATCCTTCATCGTTGTGATTGTTTACTACGTTAATCCTTTGCTAGGATATATTGCCACATTGCATCCAGTATTGCTGCTGTGTGATTGTCACAAGCAATGCCATTGATAAACATTGCCCCCAAAAAGAATGCATTACGTAATCTCTGGCCTTCAAAACGTAAACAAAGCAGGAGCAAAGACCAGCCTTCGAAATTATAATTGTCAGCCTATGGAACGCCACGCGGACCGTGAAGTGAGGATACTGAAATAAATGGGTTCTGTTCACTTGCACTTGCAGTTCCTTTCACGTACCCCAATAGGGTGACTGAAAACTTGAGCAAGTCTAACTATATCAACCAGCCATACTCATGCATTTTTATTGGTTGTTTCTAATTCTTGCATTTCATATATTTTCCCTCAATGCAGATCGGTTTTGCACATGCCGGATCGAAAAGAAAATGGAACATTTTAGTTGTGTCATAATTATTGCCGCAGGTTTCGGTGACAACATTGTTTACATTCATGTTGAAAATATGAGAAGAAAAGCGAAGAGAAAGTAAAGAGATTCGCCTACGTGAGTCGCGGTATGACGTCACACGTAAATTTTAGAAAATGCCGAGTATAGCCCCAGGAATAAGTTTCCGAACCGTAGGATATCTAACAAACAAGATCCACGGCGCACGGTCTATACAGACATATATAACGTTGCCATGGACAGAGTTCAACCTCTGTTCAACATTTACATTTTGATATTGTTATCTAGCCATGCGTTGCCATTTTCTTTCTGTTTAATGTTGTGTCCTTTATTCTGTTTAACTGTATTGTTCTTTTCCAGTCATGAGCATGTTTTCTTTTTCTCTGTTAAAGGGGATTCACATCTCACAAGCTCTTAGTATGTAGCTTCCTTGTGTAATCCCATCAACCATTTGTCATGTTTTAAGTCTCTTGTCTGAACACATCACTGAAAATGTTTTGAACATTGTTGGTTGAAATAAAGTTGAATTGAATTGAAACAAAAAACATGGATTAATCAATCTTGCTACTTTCCTTATCGCTAGTCAATAGTCGATAGTCAACTATTCGTTGTCGTAATCTCACTCAGGCTGGACCAATTACGTAAGGTAGTCACGTGGTCCATATTGCCAAGAATAGTAAATAATACAACTGAATCCAATCTGAGATCAAATATATTACAAATTTCTCAGAATTGATAACAATCGGGTCAATTTGTTTGGAGACAAACGAGTTTAATATCAACATGAACGTATAAACATCTTTTGCGAATTATTTATCGACTTTTAGCCCAGTACACCGGAGAGTACCTAGAAAGTCCATGATCGTTCACTCACTCCCTGCGCTATTGACCCTATAATTATGTACACTATATATGACGTCAACATTCTATCTCTTTGTGGACGCCTGTTCCTCGAACTACGGAAGTGTAGAAAGGGCATCGTAAAGACGACTTATACATGTGCACAACAATCTCAATGCGGTAAAGGGAACGAAAAAATCGCCGATACTCTGAAAAATACTCCGTGGTGCTGAAAATATTGAAAAATCACCTTTTTGCACAGCAGGCTAAGTCTTAATGCCGTAGAGAACGTAAACAACATTAAACACACGTATCCGTTAGAGTGCACAACACGGACCCTTGGGCCATCATAAGATTGGTTACTAGTGGTATAGAGTGCCTACCGACAACATAATTATAGTTTATACAACAGAGCCGTAAGGCATTGCTATGCAGCTAAGTACTAATTTATTAAGTTGTACGTAACTCCCCGGTTCAATTGTTCATTCACACGTGAACACATGTTTCTAATGAGAGAGCGGAGTGGGTAATTAGCTATACAACCCCTGGTCAATTGGAGTTGTGAAGAACTTTCTCATGTTAAAAAGATCTGACACTCGATTTCCCTTTTAATACCAACGTGTATCATATTTGCTTGTCTGGTCAAACTATATAAACATGCATGTTCGTACAATATTCGACATAGAAGAGGACATCATTTCGTATCAATAAATTTTAATCTATATAATATTATTATACGGAAAGTTGCATCCTTCACTATACATGCATGGTGATTCTTTTGAACTCACTTATATATCTTGGTATGTGGACATGTATGATAAAGACGGCAGTTAATTGCCTTCTTGGGAAATTATATGCATGAAAGAGAAAAGGCACTTCTATTAACCCCGTCCATCAAAAATCTCCCCCCCCCCCCATCCTACTCTTTAAACACATGTAAAACCGTAGTATAAATAAATATTCTATGAATTGCAAAACAGTGTGTTCAATATCCTAAGATGGACACCAAGCACATGTGTATATCCCATGCATCTATAGTTTGATGCATATACTACAATCGTGCGGTTAATCACCATATTATAACCCGTATATATTTTGAAGTGTTCTAAGTGTATGGATGAGCACGTGTTTTCCAATATTACCGACGCACGTGAACGTGTCATAAATTCGACATGTTGGTTGCGTGGGGAGGAGATATTTATTTTTAATAAGCCTGGAGACTATACAGTTACTATATAGAATCCGCCGGGATGTTACTAAATTACCTGGTCAAAATTAAATTATTACAATTAAGTCGGTGCTGACTTGATCACAACGCTCTCTAACTTGCTCTGACGAAGAAATGAAAACTCTATTTACCAATGATATTTCCAACCGTGCATAGGCCTACAGTCGTTAAACACGATAACTTAATTAGGAAGCTTTGGGCCAGAGATGAACTTTTGGGTCCATGCAGTCATGTATGAGGCATTCAAGGCAAGCGATGTGTTTACATTAAAATCTACTACGTACTTCATTAATGTGAAAACAGAGTATGCGCAGCGCATGGAGTGCATCAGGAAGGTCTTTTCAAGCTTTCGATTGATTGCGTTACTTGCGTACACCCTGTAAAGTATTGAAGAGTAGCATGAAGATGCCAAGAAAAAAGTCATTTATTTTTTAGATGTTCGGGATGTTTGTTTCCAAATAAGTAGCATACTGCATACAGTAACTATTTTTTGTTGTTTTGCGATCTATGTTTGCGGTCCATTGTTCTAGGTTCTCAGCCGGGCCAATCTAGCCTTATTGTAACTTTGACCCGGCCCTGGAGTAGCGATATAACCGTGTAATATAGAAAGGCAACATTCGACTGTCGATATCTTCGTCGGTTCAGATGTAGGCTACATGATATGCTCTCCACGCATGGAAGTAAGACTTTGTCCAACTAGTTATCGTTTATCAGGAAACTGTTTGCGTGTACGGTGTGATGTTATCATGCAAGTTGGAGATTACAGAAGGTCAAACTAACCGAGAAACCAATACAAAAGGTAAAGAGTGAAAAGCACACCACAAGTCAATGGATTTGCAGGTCAATGGATATGTAGGTCTTAGACTTCGAAAGATAAAAGGTTCAAGAATTACTAACAAGCTACATGCGGTCAAGAGCTATAAAGTGTTTTTTGGGCTCGCGCAAGGCAGCACTATATACCGTATAGTAAGAGAGTTGCATATCAGAGGTCAATAACTGAAAACCGTTTTTCAAGCTGTATATATACACACAAAACGTCGACATGTATTTGATATAGTAACAGCATATAGCCTACAACATACCTTTATGTAGGGATCTCTCACTCATAAGTATGGTATACTATCATACTGATTATACTATATACTCTATCGCATATTCAATCACCAACAACAAAATGTCACCGTTTACAACTAAAGACATTACTCGAAAAATAACCGTACGTATAGCAAATGTATATCACAGAAAACGTACGGGAACCCATGACAGCATTTGGCATTTATGATGGAAGCAGTCTTGTGAAAATCGATGCGAACATTAACTCGCGCACATCAAATATCCTATTATTTCATTGTACGCCTGATCTGTACCGTCTGGATTATTTACCCAAAAATTTGTTCTAAATATCAAAGCTCAAAGCTGTTAGCGGCTACGCGACAAATAATTTAGCTGTCAAATTGAAAGTGGATTTGAGGAGGAATAAATGTCTCACAGACATCGACTAAAAGCATCTTGTGATAGGAAAAGGTGATTGTGAAAATGTTAACAATCACTTCTTAATGCTTTGGTTTTTGTATTCATCTCACAGCATCCTCTCCGTGAGATCGATAAAGGCGGTATTGATGACGTCACAATTTTGACACTTGTTGGCATAGCTCGGTATTATATGCTATTGTTTGCTCCTATTTCCGCCACAGCTGTTCATCGGATATAGAAATAAGAACGCATGAACATCACATGTAAAATAAAAATGACCCCAGAAACCGTTATTTTACAGTTGAATAAAGATGCGCAACAGTTAAAGAGATGCAAACCGTTAATTAGATGCAAATAGTGATTAGGCTACGTTCCTCCAACGATATAAAAACACAAGCGTGTATAATGATGGTTTTAATAAAAAAATCAAAAAAACCCAGACTGATGCAATCGGACATTTAGCACGTTAGTTATTTTTAATGTATATATATTTTAAACGTGAACTCGTTCGCTACTAGAAACCCGATCATACCCTGTTAAGCATATTTTTTATTTTTTTACATTTTTATATAATTTTAAGAAAGAAGTATTCGTGCCATAGTAGGCCTAAGGTTTAGAACCCTGGCGGGGGTGAAGAAGATACATGCATATGTAGGGATTAGGGAGAAGCCGCGGAGGGGTGGTTCATGTATAGGCCTAAGGGTTTTCGCCAAGGGAGTGGAGGCAGAGGGCTATGACTATCCCCCTATATGATTACGGGTTTTGCTGTAAGGTCCTCATTATATTGACTCCAAAATATGCTAGGAAGTCAGATAATGGTCACCCATGTTTGAACTGCATGTATCAATCATTTTACCGCCATCCTCTTAGCATTTTTCCTCTTTGTTGATATTATTGTCTAGTTGAACCCTCCTTTGTGTTTGGAAGTAATTATGTAGCTCCAAAACCCTCGGCGGAGTACTTTTAATATTTTTTTTAGCTTTTTGTTAGCACGCTAAATATTGGGGCATTACTAACCACCTTTACATACCAACTGCGTCGAAAAAGCTGAGTCATTAATTTAGTTTGCATTGGCTTCAACGAACAGGTGAAACTAGAATGAAGTAAACTTTGGCGCATTCCTTGCATAATTTGTGACGCTAACAAAAGGAGTTTTAACGCAATCAGAATAACTTAACCGATAAAGTAGGCTACACATTAGAATTGTAACAGTGTGTATAGTCTGATCTGAGTGTACTAGGTCCCTTAACCTTGAAATATCTTACTGATGTAATGAAGAAAAGGAAACCATACAAGCAGCGGGTAAGTCTCTGTTGTTTACTTAAAAGATCACATAATGTAGTTTCTGCATTGATTGATTGATAATGATTGATAATATGAATGTACAAGATGATAATGTAAATATCCACGACGACAATGCACTTTGTGGGTCTTGTTCGAGTAGTCACATGTAATCCAAGTTGGTGCGATAACTGAGACCGCGAAAGCCTTAAAAACAACTAACGATGACATACAACTAAACGATGATAAACAAAATTAGACGATGGAAATGTTCATTATCTATAATTAATAACAAGTGCAGCAACGCTGCAGAAGCTCAGCTAAGCTTCTTTTTTAGAAATTTGTTTTGATTGGCAATATTTCTGAGCAGTTTATGCGTTTGTTTGTGCGAAAAATATTAGACATATAGGTGGGATAACGGTGTCATTCCTTTCCTTCCATCCCCTGTTTTCCTTGCCTTATTGCCTGAACAACTTTGGTTCTCCATCATCCAAACGTTACATCGACAACATTTCAGCAGATTTGGAGAAACGCTCTAGGAGGAGTAGCAATTTTCACATTATTAGAAAATGACCTCTCGTGACCTCAATTGACCTTTGACTTTACAAAATATGATCGCAAGTATGTAACAAAACCACTGACAAGATTTCAGCCAAATCGAATAAAAACTGACGAAATGGCGTTCATTCATACACGGTGGCAAAAAGAGACAGAATTTCGGCAGGATCGCACGATCGCTATAGCTCAGTGAAATCTTTCAGCTGAAGTAAAAAGCAGGGCAAATTTTTAAGGATTTCTATTTTGTCTGAACAGAAATTTGGTCGTCTCGGACCTTCATACCAGTTTTTAACTATTCTGTCATTAATATATGTAGAGTATACCGTCTTTATATCTTTAACTTAAGTACAAATAATAAATTATTAAGCTCCAAATCAGTTTCTATTGTCTCTTCTTTTATTGGCCTGTAATTATATCCCAAGAAAGAATATATTATGTATTATACGCGGTATGTCAGATACATAAGAAATCCCAAAAGCATCTGTTTTTAAATATTCAGGGTAGGGAAAAGTATACAATTGATCATCATGTGAAAATCATATATTTTCACATCTCAGTTCTTGATAGTCTGCGCCATTCTGAATCAGTGTGCACACACGATTCCAAAGGCTTGGTAAGGAGGGGGAGGGGGGGGGGGT
>JAIPMN010000239.1:6528-28046 GCA_020650975.1 Apostichopus californicus | reverse complement strand
CCCCCCCCCCCCCCGCCTAATTTTTATTCCTAGGACGGATAAGGGTTTCAGGTTTTTCAGGAATTTACAAATTCGTTTGAAATCAGAGTTAGGGTGTAGAAAGTGGGTGAGGGATTTAGAATCTGTGAAAATGAAGGATGGTCGTTCATAATCTGGGGTCAAAACTAGGAAAATAGATTCAGAACATGTTTTTTGAAAAAAGCGTCACATGTTTGAAATCCAGGGATTTTATTGGCCGATGCCCTTATTCGTCCTAGGAAAAAATTACGCCCCCCCCCCCCCGCCCAGCGCAAACGAAACGACCAATCCCATAACTTGAACCATGAGCGAGGCGATTCGCCCGCCCTCCCACTGACTCATGCAAAGTACGATACCAGAAATCTATTGAGAGCGATGTAAAAGACATAAATACTACCAGTACATACACGTCACAAGGTATACAGCAACCGAGTTAAAGGCTTAGAGGTTGTAACACAACGACAACTGTAGCGACACTGACCTTGCAATTGTATCACGTATCTTAGTAAGTATAAATTTAGTCTGCATAGCTCGTGAACCCCTTTAATACATAGAACTCTTTATCATTACCGTGTTATTTCTATTGAGGAAGTACAAGTAGGCCTATTTATACGTGAAAGTATTACCCTGAAATCTACGGTGTACACAAAGGCGACGTATATATAGCCTACAGCTCAATAAAAGATATAGTTGATAGATTTCTCGGTCATTCTTCATCGTTTTTTGTTCGTTCTGACACTGAAAATCGATTTTCATCACTTACCTGCTATTGGTCTTTGTTTATACGTCGACCTCAACACTCCCAGGTCTGGGCTGGTCTGACTTTATGACGTCATTAACCAATTGGTCGGACACCTCCTTCATCGAAACTACATCATCTTGTATTTCTATACGGCATGGCATATAACGATGTGAGATTATGAGAGACCAAATTGATACATGGACTTGACTACGTGGATGCTAGCGATGGCTGCTATCAGCTCAAAACGAAATTCTCTGGATTCGTTAAAAGGCAATGACTACAGACATCTCCAACTCAGAGCTAAAAGGAAATCAAGGGAAATATCAGCATCGGATTTAAACGACCTTTCGACGGTAAGTGACATCGTCGAGGAAAGACGTTTTGGCTTTATAATGTTATTTCCTTTAACCTGTCTACTACACAGTTAAATCGAGTTTGTATTGTCTTGTAAATTGTGATCATAGTTTAAATATCATTAATTTCGTCATAGCGTCCATAAAATATTCTTTCATCGAAAATCTATGTCCAAATTAAGGAACACCGAGGGGGGGGGGGGTGTTACCATCTTCGTCCATTTCCTGGTAAAAGCACACAGGTAGGGATTGGGTATATACTTCAATTCACTGTAGTACCGTTGCGGGGGGAAACCCCAAAATTTCGACTTGATTTAGTAATCGAATAATCAGTAAAAATGATAACGTATCTTATTGTCTGGTTTAGTTAATCATATACAACTGACTTAAAGGCCATAGTTGGGAATTTATAGTCACTCGTTATCCCGGGTTCGGTTCATCATACAACCTGGTTACTTTGCGTAGAGTTAAAACTCAATAATATACCTCCTTCGTTACGTGGTACGGTACAGTAGCGACAAAACATCGCGGTGTACAGGGAGATATTGGTATACAAAAGAATAAGGAATACTCGCTCCGGCGAAGTTTGCTTAACTTGAGTCCTGTATAGGTCTATACCTCGTTTTGAGAAAAAACGTCTGTACCCCCTAATTAGTGCGAAACAAACTTCAGAAGATGAGGCCCCTCAGATTGTATGTGTGGTCCTTCTTAAAGGGCCAATGGAGACGACTGGGGTGGAGTAAGGGGAGTGCGAAATAGTAGGCCTATATAGTCAGTTACAGACAGGGGGAATTACACTTCATGTTATTGCACATTTTATTTCTCATTACATAACTTTGCACCTATTTTGTTTCTTGATTTCAGTCTTCCAGTTCCCCTTTTAATCTATTATTTTATTATATAATCATTCTGATTCTGGGCACTTTCCAAAAGATACTTAATTAACAGTAATTACCCGTCATTGTATCGGTATCAACCTTTTAAAATTTAACTCCAAACTGTTCACAAACTGCAAGTTATTTACATGATTTTATATATAACCACCAAGGGTCAGTAAAGTCTAATCACAAAACGACGTAAAAATAAAGGTTATCTGATTTTCGTTTTCTCTAATTGATGTACTCAATACTCTTGATGTTGTTAGGAATTGGGTGTTTAAATTTACTGACTATAAAGTAAAAGAACAAAACGCCCACTTTGTTTATACGAAGTCAATATAAATAGGTACTGTAGTTAGGTTAGTGTGTGGGATATTTGAACTGCCAATTGACAGATTGACTTGTATAGCATTTTATAGCTATTGTGCTGCACCGTAAAGTACCCATCATCATAGACACGCATATATCAACATATACAGACGATACTGTATATAAAAAAGCACACGATTGTGAATTTACCTACCAGTTAAATAAAAAAGTCAATGAATCTCTGTAAGTCGTTAACAATTCAGACTTTCCACTTCATGAGCCGGTAACAATGACGTGGGTTTGAGTGGTTTTCTAATCACATCTAAGATATATACAACAAGTGGAGAGTCTTAAGTGAAAAACGAATATATATCACAGTATGATATACTGAGTAACTGGGTGGACTAAAGGCTTCCCGGCCGTTTGTGGTCAATCGGGATACCGTATAGATTTTTTTCTTTTTTTTTGGGGGGGGGGGAGGGCTTGTGTGGGGCTGGTCACACAGCACACCTCCCATACGGTTTACCGGTATAAGCGTACAAAACATTTCACTTTTCGTTTCGTTATTTCTGCCATTAAAACACAATGATGAACATTTGTTAATACATAATTATAGCAATGAGGCAGCGGGACCAGAACTAAGATAACTTTTCGAGTCTGGTCCCTTACAAAGTAAAACGAGAAAATCATAGCTTATATAGAGAAAAGAAAACCCATAGAAAACACACACATAGGGGTTGAACAGAACTGGGAAAGGAAACAGTAAATACAATGCTCATAATAAGGCATAACTATCCGAAAATTATTCGTTGAGTAGATGTTTAAGATATCTTTAGAGATATCTATAAGAATTCAGGGGGCGACACCATAACATGTAACTTGAGAATGATACATACAAGTCCTTGACACAGGTGCTAGTAACCAGGGGGTAGGAGCCGGGGGGGGGGGTACTGCATGGGGGCACATGACCCCCACTTTTTTCCAAAATAGCAAATGTGCCCTACTGGCAAATAAAATGTGCCCCTTTGATGAAGAACTGTCTCATGGATATCTTAAGCCTTTGTTAATTTTAATATTTTATTGTATTTATTCACGTGCACCATAATAGTATTGATAGCATACTAACACATCATATATATTTAAGTGATATGACCGATGTGTTTCGGTTTATAGCATAACGAGTGGTGGTTGTGGAATGAGAAAGTGCCCCTCTGATGTTGTGCCCCTCCCCCACACTTTTTGGAAGCTTCCTACCCCTGCTTGTAAGAACGAGTGTCGTATGAATGAAATATATTGTTATAATGAAAATTTCATTTCAAGATTTACTGCAGTATCAAACCCCTAAAAGCGATTTAAATCACCTTTGACCTCCTTTGTACCATCTTGTACTACTGTTTGCATTGTAGACCATACGTGGGTATGAAATGGATCATCTTGAGAGCCACAGTGAAAGTTTTTACGCATAGGCTATCTGTTCCCTAGCTCGCCCGCCAATCCCCACCATATGGGCACCCTAATGAGCTACTGGCCCATTGGGGTTAGCCGCCGAAACCGCTCTGGTCAGGCCTGACTCCACCCGCACCCCATCCACTGTTTTATATATGGAAGTCCATATAGTCACCGGATATACATGTATGGATTTTAGATCGTTTGCACCTTATCTAATTCGCGCCTTATCTATTTGTATTCTTCTTTTCTTTCTGCAGCTTCGGAGACGACAGCAGATCAAGACCTCGATTCTCCGATGTAAGAGAAGAGATGAGAAATTTCGCTGTGAGATTACGGAATTAAAGGAAAATTTAGGTATCATCAAAGACAAGATAGATGCAATGATCAAGTTTACAACGGACAAAAAACGCCAAAGTTATCTTCATAGACGATGGATAAACTTTAATCGACATTTTTGGAAACAAGTACCTCTTATTGAGGATTTCTTTCTACAAGCATCTTTCATAATATTCGCATCATTGATGGTTATTCATTTTATTCGGGCCGTCGTTTCTTTGGTCCTCCCTCAAATATTTATGGAATGCCATCCTCTCGTTTACTTATCAGCAAAAAACTATTCACTCTGCAGTAGCTGACGGATGAGATTGTAGCAGTCACGTGTGTATGCAGCTGCTTTCTGATTGGAGAATTATGGAGTTATTATGGAGTATGCTTATATGGAACCAGTATTGTGATGACGTCACCTAATTTTTTTTAGATATTTATTTTCTGGAACAGTGTAGATTATCTGTCCTGACTTACTTTTTGCATATTTTACCGTAAATTTGATGGCAAAAGTCAGCATTTTAATTATTGCTTGCCAACAACATACGTTAATCTTAAAGCGACATTTTGAGTTGTATAGGAGGGTTTTTTTTATTGGCAAATTTTTAACCGGGCGATATTTAATTCACATGCACATGGGAACCCCTCGATCTAACTAAGATATGTATGTGGTAAGAACCAAACAACCATTTATATATACTCAAGTAATTTGTTGTAGTCAAAAAGCAATTTTCTCTTCAAATTCGGGAAACGCATCAAAATAGGTCAACTTGCTTTAATCGAAAATACCAAATATAAATATAGAGATTCTACTGTTATCTTTCTTGAATACACGGTGCTATATTATTGGACATCACTTCTAGCGAATAACCAACTTCTCTTCATGTATACCTGTAATGTCAACTTCAAGTTTGGTACCACCAGTTTGAGACAAATTTTGTTTGAAGACAAAATGTAGTTTTTTAAGAAGATTTTTTTTAAAGTGATATATGTCATTCTATTTTATCATTGTTAGTATATTCTGGATACCTTCACTATTCCAACATATTGGCGTAACGCAATAAAGTTTACCTTATACTAATGTGTAGTCTATAATTCAAACAATGTATAAATAAAGAAATGCAAAGTGTGTCTTAAACTTATATATAATATATAATTGCCATGGTGAATTGTTCGATCTAAAATATACGATAACCGCCTTACCAAGCATCGCGGTGTTCTTTCTCACAGATTACGTCACTCCTTAGTACTGGCCGAATATACGAATGATATCGGGTAAGCTAATAAGCTGGATGGTATGGTTTTTTTTGTGGCAGCACTTTTTCAATTACGAAGAAAACTAACGCACAGGAACAGGGGATATAGGAACAAGGGTTTCAGTCCACACCTAACCCCCCCCCCCTCTACCCAACCGTTCCAATCTGCCTATCGAATTTATCGTGTGTTTTTTTTATATTTATTTATTATAGTTTCATCGTTTTCTTGAAATATCGACATTAACAGTAAAATTTTCTGTGAAACGTGGAAATTTCGATAGTTTACGAGGAACATTTCTTCTTAAAAGGTTAAAATTTCGCTATCAAGGAGAACTGAAATATAAATATCTCAATTCAAAGATTCAAAGTTTCGAAGTAAATCATCATCTCGAAATGTTCGTCGTACAGTCACAACTTAGATTCGAGCAGTAAGTCCAACTTACTACAAAATTTATTTATTTAGATAACATAATGGAACTTTTGAGAGAGAAAATCAAAATTTGTTGATATAACAAATCTAAATTTCGAGAAACAGGTCGAAATTTAGATATAAAAAAATGTCATAATTTGATAATCAAAACTGTGAGACAACAAAGTCACAATTTTCAGAACAAAAAATTCGAGAGTGTTAGAAAAGAAAAAGAAGATACCAAAGGGTATGGCTCCTGGCTAGCAACAGTTTATTCGCTATTATACAAATTTAGTCAATATCAAATAGTATGATGTACTCATCAATTTTCGATAATAATTACGACGCCGTCGACGATAATAATCAAGGTAGCGTTAGCATAATCTCTATAATTTTCTCAGTAAAATCTCAAATAATCGCGAACTCGTCAAACTGTAGTGATGTCTGTGAAGTTTGTCTCCTCAAATCACACATCCCACTGAGCAACGAATTTCGTAACCCACCCCCCCCCCTTGCACCCCACCACCACCATGATTCAATGCAAATAACGCTGCCCATGCATGTAAACATCCATTACGTATTCTTTTCGTGACATATCCAATGGCCCGTTAGTTGCTATTTGCATTTCTAGAAGTAGGAAACCGACTCTGTAGATGTAAATTACACTACATTTAATAGTTCATGAAGTTTCAATTGGAAAATATATGTTCAGAAACTGCATAGCCCCACCAGTTCAAAGTGACTTTTGCTGTGATAACACTACGTTACATCATTGCCATTGCCGCGTCCATATGGCAAGCCGTTTTAACATTTATAATAATAATAATAATAAGTAATATTTATATAGCGCATAATCAGCAAAGCTGCTCAAAGCGCTTTACAAATGTAAAAGCTAAAAACAAATAGTAACAAAAACCTAAATATTAAATATATAGAACCAATAAGGCATACAATGTAAAAGCCTAAAGCAACAATATGAAAAACACCCGTCCTAAACGATAATAAAAAATATATATACAAAAAAAACAACAACCTGAAAGCATATAGTTCAAAACCAATTCAGAAGTATGTAAATAGTAAAATAGTATATAAAAGTTTAAAAAATGCACAAAAGGTTAAATCAATTTAATCCCCTAATTTTTACTCAAGTGAAATGTATTCTACTTAAGTGAAACTCAATTCCACTTAAGTGCAATGGTATATTACTTAGGTCAAGTTCTTCTTCACTTAAGTAGAACATAATTCGAATTGGGAGGTAAATGTTAAAAACGGCTTGACATACGTTCGGTTAGCCTCCACACTGCAGAACACACAGCGAAACAAAATAACATTAAATTGAAGATTTCTCGTAGTTGAATTTGACCATGCACTATTTATTCCAGAAAATATATCTCGTTGCATTTTTGAAGGACAAACGAGTTATGACAGTTGCTGTACAGGTGCGTGCAAAAGTTCCGAAAGTTGACAAATCACACTTACTTTTTCAGCAGTATTTTATCAAGAATATTCAAACCCAAATACTCACTAGTTATTAAATGAAGACAAATATTTAAGCAACATGAGAAAACTTTAGGTGTTTTGATTTTGTTTTGACAAATAAAGACCATCGAGTCTCTTATTAGTTGATTTTATTGGAATAATACGGTGCAGAAACACACATCTCAGCTTAACAAGAAATTGATTTATTATAGAAAAAACTCAGTTATAAATCGTGAATAGAAGTAAATAAATTGATTATTTTTTTCTTTGGCATCTTTATTTAAAATGGTTGTAGTTTCAACGAATAATGAGAATGAATAAAGAAATGATTTCTCTCATTTTAATCTTAATTGGCTTTCTTTATAAGAACATACCCGAGTCTATCCCCTTAAACAAATATAGGCATATATGACACTATATTGACTTTTGGTACACAAAGCTATAGACAAGCTATTGAAGTACACGACTGAAGCTCTCATTGAGAATAAAATAAAAGCGGCTGTATTCATTGCCGAGGAAAGGCGTGGACCGCAGGGGGCGGGTGGAGGGGGGGGGGGTGAGGGAGGGTGGTGTCAAAGATATCGAAACGAGCAAAGCTTCCAATTCAGAATCAGCGAAATCATTTAATTCAGTGAACTTTTGGGATCTTTGAGTAAATGATATCCCCACTGAACAGTTACGATGATATTTGAACAATATTTGACACGTTTTGATATAATTTCTGCAAAACAAGCGATTGGAAGAGCAACGTTTTGCCTTATGTGCAATTAGTAGAGAAAGTTAAAAACCCTGGTCAAACCTTTCGATATCTTGTAAATGTCATTCTTATCACTTCTGTTCTTGAATTGATACCGGCACGGGAATATTTTACTCTTATACCGACTGACACATTTACAGTGTATATCTTATTGTTTAAAGATCATCACGAGCATTGACCCAACTAAATTTTGCGTGCTAAAAGTTGCTAGAAGTTTGCAAAGGTAGTTTCCTAAAAGATTTGATACCCCAAGTGTGGGTATACCTGCTCTTAGAACGGCAGTTAACTTCGTGTTGAACTAAATTTGAGAATGACCCGGTGACCATTAGCCTATCTGACTTTCTAGTATTTTTGGGGGATATCCTGACGACCTTTAATAAGGGACCATCAGTTTCTCGAATCATCATAGTTATTTGTACTTTTCAGGGAAATTGTCAAGTTCCGTTGGGACACAAAATATTTGAGCAGTGTCACATAAATCTGGCGTCAATGTACTGAGATATGATGCTACTGACTATTACTTTGTAGCGTCAACTGAAATCGTATTTAAAGTCGTTACATCTTCGTTACCTCCTCAATATTTAAATAAACAAAACTAAAAAAAATCCCGGTGAAAGAAATTTAAATGAACCCGACGACAGCCAGCTGTTGTAAGCATATATGATCATGAACGGGTACCGGGAATAGGGAGACTCCCGTCTATTAATAGGTTACTAATGCTATATAAGATCGGGATTGACCATTATACCTTTTACGTGTTATGGATAAAATAATCGCATGATAACACGTCGCACAAATTCAATAGTATCTATAACCTAGATGCACGAAACTACAGGCAACAGGTGCAGACAACGCAAACACAGCCATGATCGATGTCAATTTAAGTTGGTAGAGCAAACTTCGACGAGAGGGTAAATACTTTCGAACTTGGTTCGGTCGTAGTCTGGAATTTTTGCGATTTTTGGTGTAGAAATAGTACCTTTCGTTCGATAGATGTAAGTCTTTATTACGTTTTATCTAAGCCTACGGCTAGGCTAGACGTAGGCTAGGCCTCATAGTAATACTACATGAAAGCTCAGCCTAAGTTAAGCTAGTCGAGTCCTACTAAAACTACAAAAGGCTACTTTGTTAGATACATAAACTTTGCTAAGCCTAATAATGATTATATTGATAGTATTATGGTGGTACCATGAACCTATCACTTGATTTTTTTTGCCACATTTCCCATAGGTGTAATGAGTTCGCTTCTCTGACGTGCAGTCGACATAAAATTATTAAAATAGGTCTAGCCTAGGTTGGACCCCCTCCCGCCTGGGACTGCCTCCACCCTGGAATGGAGGGTCACTGGATTTGGAAATGTTAGACATTTTTATGAAATATTCTCTGACGTGCAGTCGACATACAATTATCAATATAGGTCTAGCCTAGGTTGGACCTCCTCCAGCCTGGGACTGCCTCCACCCCGGAATGGAGGGTCACTGGATTTGGAAATGTTAGACATTTTTATGAAATATTCTATGCACATGCAGCTAACATTACTTTATGAATATTGCTTCGACCACTGTGCTGTGGATTCGCCTCCACCTCACAACAGAGGTTCAGTGGACTGAAATAATCTCTGTGTATGCAGCCAACACAAATCATGCACCATAGGCTCATGTATTAGTATTGCATTTAAAAGCCCCATTATGCATTCAATCTTGACATCTAAAGAGACTTTTGTAGAACTAATTTGAAGTAAATAATCAAGCAATCATATTTCAGCATATTTTATATGGGAGCAAATGTCTTGACATCAATGTGGAGCCTATACAATGAAAACATTTTGCTAAAGTCAATGCAAACTCAATACATCTGCCTGTGCATGCGTCTGATTGCCTGATTGCTGTTTTCATATCGACCAAGCAATAACAATGACCTGAAAGTTGCCATGTTATTGTTTGAATTTGAAACATACGTCGTCATGATTGTGTGATTATTACTTCTCAATAACTAACATAAACGTTATTAGAGTAAGGGATTGAAATACTAATGTTTATAATGGAATGCCTAGTTGAGCTTTATAACCTGTTTGTTTAGTGTAACAGTACAAGTTCAAATCTTGAGGCTATCTCCCAGCATGTAGTCTGTCCCAGTCTCTAGGTAATCTATACTAGTCTACATCAGTTCAGTAGTCCACATGACATAATATTTCTGAAACTAGTCTGCTTTATATTAATTGTATGTTTCAGAAGTAATATTCATGAATGCAATGGACCTCATGGAGTCAAGGTGCCATCACACATACTAGTGTAGAATAGAGTACGTTGTGTGCAGTCGGGGAAATAGGTTTTGCATAGGACCAGTTTCAATGTAGAGGAGAGAGATCTACTTAATACATGCATGTTAACGTATGTAACACTATCTAGTCTGCACAAAAGGATAATTTCAAATCTGAGAACCAAGGAGCCTAAGCCAGGGATTGGGCATCTAAGAAGTGGTACAAACCTAGAACAAATATTTTGGACAGCTAACATGTTTGGACCTTAGTCAACCTGTAAATGCTGTTCTGTTCCTTATATTGTAATCTGTATCCTAGGGCCAGTTCAAACTTATCAGATGGTAATAGGTACATTCCTCCACTTTCTATTTATTGTATTAACCATATTCATAAACTAATGTAATTTATGTTAATGTAATGAAGTTTTCCTTGTCATCTCCCCCTCCCCCCTCCCACCCCCGGCACACCATTTTTATAAGATAATGAAGCAATAAAACTGGAAAAAAGAGTATATTGACATATATATATTTGTGTTTATTTTTTACTTAACCCAAACTCATATTAACCCCTACTCAATCATTCTATTTGAGTCTTAATGCAACATTATTTTCTTCTTTTGTCATTTCAGATATTTTATCCATCAAATTGATATTTGATGTCACATCAGGCCAGAATGTCTGTAACGGTTTTAAGGAGAAGGCGTCTCTGCACTATCAAAAGAATTGTCCTAGCCTTATTAACATTCTTTGCTGCTTCTCCGTTACTTGTTATATTTTTACTGAGAGAACCAGGAGAAACTTTCAACTTAGAGAAAGGACTTCGAAATTTAGTCAGAACTGAAACGTCCCGCCATAAGAACAATAAGGAGGACATAATTGGTCTCTCGTCAAATGATAAAGAGGTGAAGAAAAATGTAGATCAACATGTAAATAAAGTAAGTAGATCTATTAGTCTTTTGGCTAATTTTTTTGTTAAAGCAAAGGGTGTGGGGGTTGGGGGGCATGGGATTGTAAAGATGTAGAAAATATAGGCCTCTTACATTGTAACCTCTACATAATATATACAGTATGACATAGTCAGCATACTGTTTACACACAATAATTGATTTGGAACATGTTCTCAATTTAACATATTCTAGGACTCCATCATCTTTGCATCAGTAGGTTGGATTTGATTTTCAGTTAATGTCATTAGCTTTGATATTGTCTGTGTGTTTGAATAATTGTGAATGCCCCAATTAATTGAATGTTTTCTTGACATTGCAACCTCATCTTCTGCTTTATATGGGGATCTCCAGTCATGCCTATAAAGAGGGCGCTGTCATACTGGTCCTTTCTAGTACCGTGCTGCAGTCTCTGATATCATTGAGAATTCTGGGCAAAGTACCTGCACATTTCCTAATTCCCAGGTACAGTGTGTAGTGTGACATATTCGCACTATCATACACAGTACGATGTTACCACTAATATATATAGCACAGTTTAGCAATGACATGATGTTGCCCGCCATTCGTTTGGCAACTTTACACGTCTGGTCCGCAGCCAATCAGATATATACTTCTTTGAGGTATTTTCAATTCACGTTTGCTAAATTAGGTTGAAGCTTTGAGCATCGGTATTAAAAAAAATTGTATCCAAGTCTCCAAAATGGTATATAATGGACTAATACCTGCAATTCTTATGTAATAGGTCTTTATAACATACTTCCACAACAAGCACAAAGTTTGTGATATGTTACAGCGCTATACAAAATCTTTGAAGATCTGTAAATGGGATAGAACACGCACATGAGGACCCAGCGCTGTATCTATGGCACTGTTAGGACCACTATGACATGGCCCTCAGCAGAAAGGCTGAAGATGCCCATGAGCTACTATCACCCATGCTTTCCTCTGCATCTTTAAGTTGTTAGTTTATGAAAGTGAGAGCTATAACCTATTGTGAATCAAATTATAAATGTTAAATTTTTATCAGCTTACATCCATGTTTGCACGTTGATGACCAGAAACACTGTCCCTCCCGTCGTGGAATAGTCCTCAATGTAGCTTGTTTGGTTTTTCAGTTCTATACTGAGCTTTCTGCGCTCATACTACTTTTAACTCATAAATATTTTAATCATTTCACCTATTACTCCCACAGTTTGTTGTACATAATGATATAGAGATGCCAGTTTTAAAGAATGGCGTGATCGGTAACTACGAACCTCCGGTTCCGAGGAAAGGTCCGTTTGGACCGGGTGAAGGAGGCAAGAAAGTGTTACGTATCCCTGAAGAGGAGGAAAAATATAAACAATCTTACAAGGAGTACGGCTTCAACATGATCAACAGCGACAAGATATCGTTAGACAGGACCGTTCCAGATTTACGAGACTCAGAGTAAGTATCAGACTGTCGGACTGATTGTGTCAAAAATATGTTCTGGTTCCCGTGACGACCCAATGTTGTGATTTTCCTAGGCCAGCTACGACTTACGAATTTCTAAAGCCTTAAATCAACTTTTATATATTATATATTCTCCTCAGTGATTGATGGTTTAATTGAATATATCGACAGATTTGCTTGTACTTCTCCATTACCAATTCCTAAGAAAATATCCATGTAAAACAATCAAAAACTCAGGTGTCTGTCACATGATCATTCTTTCATTACCTTACGACTGGGTGATACATGTGATACTAAATTATGTACATTCTCTGTGGTACATTCCCTACATTGCTTGTATATGTACACATGAGATGCTCATGTTCATAGGCTAGAGTGCTTGATTTATCTGCCTGAGTGAATAATGTTCTTCCATTCGTCAATGTGGAAGCAGTTGATCGCACATTGACTAAACGTTAGTAAACAACAGCCACGTACATGAAAGAAATCTCTCTGTGACACAGAGGAAATTTACTGTCTAATTTCATCAGAAAGATTTGTTTGGTTTTTTTGTTTCTCTGCTACTTGGCTTCAACTCACTGTATATTGCTTGATGACCAATTTTTGTGTCTCAAGACTTTGTTTTGCAAGTTCTGTAGTGAGGTACTGTACACTACAGCTCTCATCTAATGTTAAATATATTTTCCTTGAAAGGCAAAAGTTTTATTGAATGTAAAAAGTCAATCGCATGTTTTTCAACTCATGTGACTGAAGCATCACACTGTGAATTTAAGGAGTGTTGCTCCCTCGTTGGCAGTTGACATGTTTCTGTGGCTTTGTTTTAAAGCCTGGAGACTGTTGATTCATCCGGTTGTATCAAGTTACGGTACCAGCATGACATTTTTATTGACAAAATGATCACTGTTCCGTAGTAAAAAGTTACATTCGACACCAACGCCCTGCAGTGGCATTTTAATATCCCCCCCCCCCGTGTAGGTGTGAGTTACTGCAATATACCTGTAACATGTCTTCTGCAAGTGATATTTCCACTCGATGTAATAAAAGTCGGCCCACATCAAGATAGAAGGTCAAAGGTCAGTTTGGATCAAAGCAGACCTGCACGAATATGAAATGCATTAAATGTTACATAGATTGCAGGTGATATTTCCACTTGATGTAATAAAAGTCAGCCCACATCAAGATATCTGCTTGCCATAGCCCAAGGAGATCACATATCGTAGCAACGTGTCTATAGATCTATCTACTTGTCTTTAGTCTGTACATGTCTGTGTGTCAACATCAGTACAAAGGTTGTTACTCAATCCTGACAAAAGTTGTGAAAGTGGTTGCTCATGTCAGGGGCTGCATTAATGTGTACACAAAAGGTAGGTCAAAGGTCAGTTTGGGTCAAGCAGACCTGTACAAATATGAAATCCTTTAAAATGTTACATAGATGGAGGTATAATTTTGTTTGGAGGATTCTTGAAAAAAAAACCATTTCCATTTTGTTGAGAAAGAGGCATCTTTCAAAACAATAGGGGTGAAGAGGCCTGCCTATATGGCTTGTTTAGGGTTTTTCTGGAGGGGGAGAGGGGGGGGGGCGGTGGTGTTGAGGGAGCTTATAGCCTCCTTCACATCATGCTCTTAACTATTATGTAGACCTTAGATGTTAAAAAAAAAAAAACTCAACAACAGTTGATGACCTTCACTGTATAATATTTTGATAGATGATGTTTAGAGTATGTTAGGTACTGACAAAAACTTAGAAGACAAGTATATACATATATATTTGTTACTATGAGAGGTGATGTATCTAACTGAGCAGTAAAAATCACCCAGAAACATGACAGATGATACAATGAAAACCAATCATGAACAAACTTAAGAACAAGAGTGTGTGTGTTCTTTATTCATTTATGTTTTTTATTTATTGGGGGGGGGGGGAGGGAGAGAGATTAGGCTTGATTTAACGTTCATTCTATTTCCCCATTCAATTCAGATTAAATTGACGACAAAACCCATGTTGGGATAAACTGGAGTGCTAACCTCTATTCCAACTATAATGTTTGCTGAATATGCTCATAGTAAGGCAGAACCACTACAGGATTGGTTTGGAGTGTTTGCCCACTACAATCAGTTTTATTTGACCTCTTTAATCAGTTGGAGGGATGCCTGCATTAAGACTTAATAGTCAAGTAAATATTTATTTAGGAGTGCCTGTTTTGTGTGGAAAGCAGAGATAGACTAGGGTTCTGACAGCATTCTCTCTGGGTTCCTTTAAATGTAAAGAAAAACTTGTTACTGGTAGGACTGTCAGTTTCTTAGAGGCTGCAGTACAGTACTTGCTATCCATCCTAAATAATTTTTTGTCAGGTGGTCATATTAATCATGGATAACCCAATTGAGAGGCTCACTCACCTTTACTTGGAGTTATTAAAAGAAACTTCATTGTATCTGTGAATGAGTTAACTTTCGGCATTAAAAAGGACAGAGGATTGAAATAATATAACTTTTAATCAGTGTAAGGAATTTAGAATGTCAAAAAAGTCTTCTAAGGAGTATTTTGAAGTATTTTATCAACACTGCACTGAATAATATTGGCAAATTAATTAAGCATCCTTACAGTGTTCTATGGTGTACTGAAGGTGGTCCACCTATGTTGGGTATGGAATCCATGACATCACAAGCATGTTTGTGCAATTGAAAATTTTGGGGTGGGGTACGGAGGGGGGGATGGCCGGATTCAGGTTACTGTATTTTCAAATGTCATTTTTGGTTTTGATGATAATCGTAACTTTTGCATTCATGATGGTGTATGTGTGTGTGTGTGTACGTTTGTGATGCCCAGCTTGTAACCATGATATCTCAAGAAGGGAAGGTCGGGCCAATTACATATTTTGTATGTAGAAGTACCACATTAAGTGCAAGAAGCCTAATATTGTTTGTGGAGGTCAAAGGTCATTCGGGGTCACCAGGGGTCAAATTATGAAAACCTTATAAATACGATATCTCAAGAAGGGAAGCTTGGGCAGACCTCATATTTAATATATGTGAAAAGTACCATATTTAGTACAAGAAGCCTATTGTTTTGGTGGAGGTGAAACTGTCATTTGGGGTCACCAGGGGAAGAAGCCTTATGTTGTGGGCAGAGGTCAATGGTAATTTGAGGGTTGAAATTGTGAAAACCGTGTTTTACACAATATTTCAACATATTTATGTCATGTCATGTTGATGTATCACATTTAGTACAGAAGCCTGTTGTTGAGGTTAATGGTCATTTCAGGACAGCCTGTGTCATTTTGAATTTGTTTGTCACATCACACTGCTTTTCACTGTATTACTAAGATCAAGAATGTTGTTCACCCTCACTATACATTATGTCAGATTCAGTTTACATCATCAAAACCACAATGCATTTTTGCATTCTGGTCACTTAACATGTAATGCATGTAACTCTGTATATGACTATGCATATGTAATGACTATGTATATAATGACTATGCATATGTAATGACTATGTATATGTAATGACTATGCATATGTCATGACTTAGCATATGTAATGCATATGCATTGTAGAAGTATGAGCTTTGTTGGTCTGCACTTTTCTGGTTATATATATATATGAAAAATCTCTGCACTATTCTTTTCATCATGCTGATCAATGTAGGACAAGTTTGTATGTGTGTGTTTGTGTGAGACCTTGACATCGTTAACTGTCATTTACAAAGTAGTTCGGGCAGCAAGATCTGGTTCCAAACTCATATAAATCACCTGATAATGCCTCATTCCTATTAAAAATTTCTGAGCCTTTCATACACAGTAACACCCCACAATGTCTCTACCCACATACAGACACAGTACATGTACAGGATTAGCTATTGAAACAATGTTAAGTTTACACACTCTAGATATCAGTATAATGCTGAAGGCTTGCTCTAAGGCTAGCAAGCAACCTTCAGTATGTACAGTACAGTACAGGTATCCTTGTTTATTTTATAAAGACACATAAAAGTCACTTTTAAAAGATAATCATATTTATTTATAATCATATAATATAATCATATAAACCAATTGTCATCATTATATTTTCAACTCTTTGATGGACATATAAATGTTAACATTGAATTGTACCAGCTCAATATAATGTTTACCCTAAAGGCTTATGTCTATAGAAACACAATTTTTTTTGTCCGAACATACCAAATAGCTTTCTAGTATACATATAACAAAATCAATCTATTAGTAGCAGCCTGTTTTTATCTTTTCCGTTGTTCCATCTAGAGTCAGCTGTGTTTACCTTATTTGACAAGTTTCAAAAGTTTTGGGACATCTAGCAAATGTTTGAACGTTGCTATCGATCTAACTGTTACTCAGACCTAATGTTCGTATTATTTTTCGTTGATACAAAAAGAACATTTGCAACAAATCAAGGACAACAAATTGAATCAGGAATTATTTGTTATGCAGTCAATTTGTCAATATGAGTATTTAATCACATGACGCAGAAATCCAAATCAATATTTTGTGTTTTTTTTTAACTTCTTCTCTCTTTGGAATTAAGGTGGATTAGTAGAGCATACTAGTAGGCTAGCATTGATATAGGAGGCTTTCACTATCTGAGGATATTGAGACCGTCCTCTGAATCGAGGCTTTCAACTATCAAAGGATATTGAAACCGTCCTCTGAATCGAGGCTTTCACTATCGGAGGATATTGAGACTGTCCCCTAAATTCAACTCATAAAGCTGCATAATTAGCATTAGCTTTGCTGTTCATTGTTAAAACTATATATTGTTTTCTCGTTAATTTGTAATCTATTCTCAAGAATCATTAGCCGATCATTATTTCAAGAAAGTCTGATAATGTAACAGATCTATGTACACACACCGTATATTTGCATAGTATGATCATGCAATAGGCAACTGTATCATTGTTTATAAATCAGGAAGTGAGACAGCTGATTACCAGTATATTTATGCTGCTCTCATCTCTGATGAATGCAAATAAAACTTAATAACAATCTCATATCTGCACTTTGATTTGGTTCAAAGTATTTATTAGTTTATTGCAATATTGAATTAAATGAAGGGTATCCATTAAAAGGCAAAGGTTGAAGTAAGTTGCTATTGTTGCACATAGAACTTGCTTAATTCCTCCATGTTTAATAGTATAGCCATATTTTATCTGAAGTAAGAAGATAAGTTCTCCCAATCTAGAGGAGGTACCATTGAAGTTGAAGGGTGCCCCTCTGAGAGGGTCAGAAAGAACAAAGGACTTTGCTCTAATTGGAGTACTAGCTAGATGGCCAAATAACCGTCAAGAAATTTTTTCCACTGTATTTATTACAACTTTGTCGATAGACCTCCCCCCCCCCCCAAATGGATACCTTTCTGCAATCATTCTGTAAATCCACTCAAATCCTCAAATAAGATAATGAACAAGGATGTGTCTGAATAAATTCCAAACATATGGTTAACCCTACTCTTTGTAAACAGTTTATTGGCTTCTAAAATATTTTAATTGTGAACAAGTTTTTCATCATGATTTAATATTTAATTTTCAGATGCAAATACTGGCACTATCCCAGCAAGTTACCTGCATCGAGTGTCATCATTGTTTTTCACAACGAAGGTTGGTCTACCCTCATGAGGACCGTACACAGCGTCTTCAATGAATCCCCGCCAGAATTACTTCAGGAGGTTGTAATGGTAGACGACTTCAGCAGTAAAGGTTGGCATGGCAACATGAAACTCTCCAGTCCTCCATTTTTTTTTTGTAGAATTTAAAAAAAAAAAAAAAAATTATTATCATGTCGTTAGTATTTTGGTGACACGTCTCAATTTCCATGAAAACATGTCAGGGATACTTGGAGTTTTAAGTCCTTGAAAGTACGGAAGAGAGAATACAAACTAGAACACATCTCAGGATATTTTAGGCAACTGTTATAACAGAGAGCTCTGTTTAGTAGAGAATAAAGTAGAATGTCTGACATCTGTTTCTGTTCATGTGCATTAGTATTGGTCACACATTTAAGTTGTCATGGAAACATGTCAAGGACCCTTGTAGTTTCAGTGCTTAAAAGTACCAAACAGGGATGTATCAATTATGGCAGAAATCTCTTTTTGATAGAGAAAAAGCGGAATACCTGACGTTTGTTTTTTTTTATTTTGGATAACTTCTACTAATGATTCTAAAAAAACTAATCTATAAACTAGAATAGATAGTTAGACATATTATGTGCATAATTAAGCACCTAAAAGACCTATATAACACACAAAAGTTTTGATATCACCTTCGCTGTGAGTATGCAACTTGCCAGTGTCCCGATGTGTGGTAAATGATACAAAAATATAAAGTGTTATCGTGCATTCACACAAAGGTTTAATAATGGGTGTCAAGTCATTACACGCAACATTATGCAATTAAAAGTGCGTTCAACTGTTATTCTACGACAAAAAGCGGATGTTAATTTCACATATAACGGTACTGGTATGTTCATAACGTCATGTTATTTTACAGAACGGACAGTGAATGTTAGTTAATGATGAACCCACATGATATCTCCTGTTTCCCGTATCTTTAGCTTTAAAATTACATTAAATTGTACAAACGGCATGCCACAGTAATATTATGTCATAATTTCATACATAACAGTGTAGATGTCCCATTATTATTATTCAAAACTGGTGATATTTATAAATGTGTGTATTAAAGTTAAGAAGTTATGTAAGTGACCTCAAATTCCCGAACAATACTGGTTCTTTTAATAAAGGCACAGATGTTGCCACTTGCCACACACTGTATTAGGGAGGAACGTTCTCGACAAATAAATATGACAGAAATTTCTCTATTAACTTGTGCAGGTAAATCAATAGGTCAAATCAGCCATCCTTCTCTCTCTGCGACTTAATATGTTATTTATTTCTCTCTGTTCCAACCACCACAGAGCACTTACAACAAAAGTTGGACGATTACATCAAACTTCCATTTTTCAAGAACAAAGTGCGTCTCTTCCGTAACGCCAAACGAGAAGGACTGATAAGGTCCCGCATCACAGGTGCAGAGCACGCCAGAGCACAGATTCTTATATTCTTAGATGCCCACTGTGAGTGTAATCCTAACTGGTTGCCTCCACTGGTATCGGAAATAGCAGTCAACAGGTGCGATGTTTCTTTATTTTGATTTATTTGTGACTTTTGCCTTTCCTCATTGACACATTTCTTAATAGCTTGTCAGATATTTGAATGAGAGTGGTCGTCTGTGAGTATCTATTTATCAAGACTAAATGTAGCGTGACAGTGACAGCGAGCCGACGAATTAAATGTGACTCAGCCAGAGTAGACCAGCATAGTTATGTTCTCTCTTTTCTGTTTTTATATATTGAACAAGTTAAACAACCGTAGCAAACTTTTCACAGTTCAACGAGAGTATTTCCTTTATCTCTAATAAACCACAGATATCTGAGAGAGTGAGTTGCAGCAGGCACACTGTATAACGTTAAGTGTTCTCTGTGTCGTCATTCTGACATCCGTAAATTTGTTGCATCGTAGTGAATGATGTTTTAATATATAAAGTACTCTCCTGTAGCATTTAGACTATTCCTCGTGTCTCTATTAACCTTTAAGAGTTCTGTGTTTGAAGAGTGATTGATATTATTACACATTGTACAAATTGTCATTAGACACAACCCTTGCATGTCTCTCACACCATTAACGTAACAGTCTTTCCATCCCGTCTCTCTTAGGACCACGGTCGTTTGTCCGACAGTGGATTCTGTGGATGCCGATACCTACGAATACCACCCTCAGGGCGATGGGCTCTGTAGGGGTATATTTAACTGGGACTTTTGGTACAAGAGAGTGTCTATCGAAGAATCCAAAGAGAGGCTGGGTCTCAAGCACAGAAGTGAAGCATATGCGTAAGTTTGGCCGTTACAGTATAAACAATCTTCAATGTGCGGCTCGAGAAGCTGTTGAAGCTTGGGTTTGATTTATCTCAAAATGATGGAAAAGAACTGAAAAGTAAAAACGTTTGTTCATTATGCTTTGTTTAACTCAATGGTTTTGCCTCGCCATGTGATCATGTAAAACACGACAAGAGCTAACGAGCTTGATCCTCTGTGTCCCAACCGCACATAGTCAAAAGAATCTGTGTATTACCTTATTGCAATATGGTTTCCTGCAACCAGAGTAATTTTTCCGTTTACAGCAACAGCAACAAAAAATCATAAAAACCGTGTTTTGCACTTCTTCTTCGGTGAAACATTAAAGATGTAATACTTAAAACATGCAAGCCACAAGATTTCTTAAGGTAGTAAATACGTTACATATTTTCTGGATTAATTTTCATAGAAAGTACTGTTAATAAAGGTGTTGGTATATGCAGTTGTGAGAACCAAATCTAAGATTGATTATTAATTATCAATTATTCATGGATGTTGTTATGGTGATAAAAATACAAAATAGTGTCTTTATCTTTTGGTTTGCTCTTATATTGTGAGATAAAGTTGAAAATTATATATTATCATCATTATTTTTCCAAAAGTTTCTACAACCTTCTTTATCTGTTATCTTGTTTTTCTCTGATCAGGTCCCCAGTCATGGCTGGAGGCCTCTTTGGGTTAGACAGGTCATATTTCTTTGAACTGGGTGCTTATGACCCAGGCTTAGAGATATGGGGTGGTGAGAACATGGAGATATCCTTTAAAGTGAGTTGTTTTTATTTTTATCTTTTTGAGAACAAATGTGGCTATGCATTACAATTGGTCATTGATGAACAGAACTACACTGACCAATTAGAGACTGGGTCACTTTCTTTTAATTTTGTTGAGAATTTTACCAACCATTCTAAGGATGATAAAAAGGTATCATGTGACATTTTGATAAGTCATGTTGGGGGGGGGGGGGCGGGGGGTTCGGAAGAAT
>JAIPMN010000238.1:62863-79125 GCA_020650975.1 Apostichopus californicus | reverse complement strand
CAACCTTTACAGTGACAGCTATTACTAATAACAGGTTAGGTCCCAAGCCAAAAGTTTGCAATCATTTGATCTCATAGTAATTTCAGCTTTCACATAGAACTGCATCTTAGGGTTGAGTGTGGGAGACTGTTGTTCATTTCAGCTTCATGCTTGAAATTATTTCAAAATATCTAAAATATCATCTAAGAGTTGGGTTTTAATATCAAAACAAATTTGTAAGGATTTTTCTGGTTGTCTGAAACAATTGTTCCAAAGAAACAAAGAATGATTAATAAGTCTTCTGTAGGAGATGTGTAGGTTTGGTGAATAGAATACCAGCTTTGGGCCATTAAGACTCCCCAGTTTTTCAGGTATATAATTTCCAAAGTGATAGAAGGTGAAAGTGATATTATCATTTTAACTTTTGGGGGTATTTAGTCACATTGTTTTCTGAATTTGATGTAGAAAACTACTTGTCCTCCAGCAACCTACTGATTTTGGTTGTCCAAACAGAAGTTTGGTTGTCTCAGACAACTGGATAACCATTAGAAATTTGTTTGAATCTTTTCATTTATAACTGGTCTTCCTGGGAACATTTGAACCTGCCTCTTCATTAATGGTACATACTTTTCTTGATTATGCTATTCTTTGAAGTGTTCGTTGATCACGCAGTGGGTGCAGCTTGCGTAGTTTTAACATTGCGGATGTCACTTAAATCACAAAACAATAGATTTTAAAAATAATTTTAAAAAAATGCTGGAACTGGCTGGTATTTGCACTTTGCATCCAGTCAAAACAGTTAATATTTATTTTCTTCCCTCTAGTCAGATTTTGATTATAATTTCAGGAATCATGCTGTGTATAATTTTTATATTCATTTATTATATTTTATATTAGTATATTTCATTTATTGGATCTGTACATTTTAATCAGATTTGCACAGATGAAGATATTATGAAATAAGCAATGACATGCTAAGATAACTACTGCTAACTGGAATCCAGTACTGCAAGTCTAACACAAGAATGACTTCTTAATGTTACTTACTGTGACTTGTTCTTTCATAGTTGATTCTAATGTGACAAACTGGCACTTGGTTTTACAACACAGACACTTGTAACGTTGTGTTAAGTTAGGTTGTGGTGGAATATGATAGATTAATGTAATATTTGTTGGCAAGAAATTATGACTTCATGTCTTTCTGATTCATTTTGCTTTACATGAACGGAGCTCAGGAAGCACATTGCAAAACCACAATTGAAGCTACAGTAGTGGTATGGGTTCCACTGGACGTGTGATCACTTTCTCTGTCAAAATATCAGCTATTGCAGAAAGGAATACACTAACCTTGCAGTGAAACACATGCTACAGTATATTTGTCGAATTTTCAAATTTCCGAAAGTCGTCTTTATGAAGTACAGCATTCAACAGTCAAATAAAAGTACAAAGCCACATAGCCTGCCAGTATTTTATGAAAATTTGTATGGCAAGCCTGCTTATATAATTTATAAGGAGAGAAATACTGCAAAGAGACCTTGGTGAATCTCAGAGACAATGCAGAACATGGTCTTTTTATCTCTTTTTTTGTCCTCTGGAAATTGTCAGTCACATGTCGACAAATCTGAGCTGTGACAACTTTACGTCACTAGATATGTGTTACTGACAATGAACGTAGCATTTGCTTAATAGCCTCCTATCTGCACTTCTTTTATGCAATACTGCTCCCCGTTTCCATGTGGTGTACTTAATCGTTACATTAAAAAAATACTAAAAATTGCACTAGTTTGGAGCGTCTGTTGAAATTAGAAAAGTACTATTGAAAACTTTTGGGCTACTAATTTTGGAGGGAACTCTGACAACCTTTTTCTTAGAATGCATCGATTTTCTTCAGTTTTTCAGCTTTGTCATTCTGTTCTTTGGCATACCACTCCCCATCTACTCTCTACGGTATTCAGGAGGTAGATGGCAGATGCCCTGGGAGGGGGAGGGTGGGGGGATTCAATTAAGATTGCATATTTAAGTTAAGATTAGATTTCACATTAGGTCCATTCTTGCTGCTTGTTCTATATACTGGTAACAGATGTGAGCCAGGTTAGGGGTAGCATTTATGTCTGTTCGACTGACTCATTCAGTTTTCTTTTGACCCTAAAAGGATGCCAAGAAGGGAAGACGGGCCAGGGCTATCCCAGAACATTCTGACGGCCAGCCGAATGGAGAACTGCCCAAGGAAAACGATGGAAGTGCAAGCAATCCTGCTGAACAGATCCCTCAGGTACAGTTTTGTACATGTTAGCCAATTGTGCACAGAGGCACAAGAGATACAGTAAAGTGAAAAAGGCAGTTCATCAAATTCATCAGTAAGGTCATCAAATTTGCTGTTAATTCCTCTCTCCGCCCCCTCACCCCCCTCAATCTTCCTATTCCCAATCCCGTGCCTCCCATAAGAAGCAAGAAAAAAATATATTTAGAAAGGAAAACTCAGTTAATTTGGCAATGACAAGTTGCCATTAAATTACAACAAATGTAATTGGCTTCCATACGATTACAATGCATCTGGGAGACAAATCGATCAGCATTGACCATAATGTTTGGTTAGCGCAGTGATCTTTTCAGTGAATTTGTTGCATGCAACTACTTTGCCTATGAAAACTATTCATTAATACTGGTCAGTAATATTTTGTAGTATTATATGAACCAGATGTCAAAGTAGATCCCATCATTTACTGTGCACCTACGTATGGGGAGTATAAAATGACTGGACATCAGTGAATAATTTATCCTGTATTGCAGTGCAAAATGCTATGCAAATTGGGTGAATTGCCGTATGAAGTACCAAGATGCTTTGCAGTTTTTGTACAGGGAACCATAGTACTTTATAAGAGACAGTTCATAGCCTTCAAAACTGCTATGCAAAATGTTGATAGTAAATTATTCCCAGACTATACCCAAGTAATTGAAATGTCATTGACACAGGTCTGTGTTTATAGAGCTCTTTAGTTTCTTGGCATGTTTTTGTGTGGTACTGAAGATATATATATGTAACAATACAGCTACTCTCAATGTCAATGTTTGCTCTCGAAATTTGAATTGCCCAATTCAGTTTGTCTTATGGCTGACATGTTGGTGTTTTATGTTGGTTGTCCGGCAGGAAGAAAGAGCCATATTGTTGGTTAGGTCTTATTAAAGAATGCTTTATAGAGGTTTTACTTAATTTAGTGATTGTTGGTTTCATACAGTACTGCAAACATGAATGCCTGTACAGTTTGGATAAACTCAATGAGGATGGTAATGTTGTTCGATGAAACTGTCACTCAAACCTGAATTGGCAATGGTCGATAGTTATAATTGATAATTTAATGATAACTGGATGTACCTTTATGGTTTCCTTTGGAAGCCTTACAAGGTAAGATGCTTCCATAAAATGGAAAATGGCCTTGACCACATCCTTCAACTACAGCATCATTTTGCAAATATTAGGAGAGAGTTTTGCAATTAGCTTGGTGTTAAAGCAGTATGCTACAACTTGTTCATGTATTTTGCTCATTAAATTGCAAGTTGTTATTTGCAAGTTGGCTCATTCTAATCAGGTCACCTAAACTTTCAGTCATATATAGCAAGGTTTGTTGCGTCCATGTCTGTCAAGGTAAGGATAGGGGTTTGCAGACTGGGATAGGGGGTTCTGTCAAACCCTCAATGGGGTCAGAAATTGTAACCATTTGTGTATTGTACATAATGAAACTAAAGGAATTAACTGCAATCTGCTGATGCATATGATCTGATTTTCCGGATAAATTTTAAATCCCTCTCAATCACTCTTTCTTGCAAATAACTGGAATTGTGTAACTGTGTATGTGTGTGTGAGACTGTGCATCTTTCTTATGGGGGAGGGAGGGGGGGTCCTGCTTATATATTAGATATTATTTAGGTACATTTTCATTGTAAAATTCTAAATCGTATGTCATGTGGTGTTACTTTGTTTTGCATCCACCATACATGATGAGCATTTCCTGGTGTAAATGTATTGCAACAGCCACTGTACTTTTCTTGCCTCAACTGATTTACTTTGATGCCAAGAGTACTCAGCCTGCAGATATTCGAGGCCAAACATGATCATTACGGAGTGACGCACATATCAACTGGCTTCTGACAGTCTGTGACTGCAATTTACTCACAGAATGCCGTTTTAAATGACACAGTATTTTGGCAGAATTTGTGACTTTGGTGGAGAAATATGTTTACTTTGACACGTCTGAATACCATGTTCTGACATTTAAACCAAAGTGTTTTATCTTTTCTTCTTTTTGCTCTTCCTTCATTTTCTGAGAAAAGAAACCTGCTTGATGTCGATTTAAATTAGATTTTGCATTTAATTCAACTAAATTTTGGTATAATATGTCTTAGGCAGGTCATATTAATTGTTATTGAAGGTGTACAGAATAACAGGGTTTTATATTGTGTTTTCATGTTGTATGTTGTCACAGGAACAAGGTGAAGCACCCCCAAGACCACCCAGGAGACAGATGGGGTGGGCCAACGACGCTCCTCAGAGTAACAAGAAAGGGCAAGTTCCATTTATGTGAATATTTTGTTACAGAATGTTCACAGACAAAAACAGTCAAAGTTTGTCAGCCACACTGGATTAATCTGATGCAGTCAACAGCCTCAGATAGATAGATGGCAATATCTTAAAATGATGAAATCCACTGCAGTTTGCCTGTATTGAATGAGGTTTTCAAGTTTTTATGTAACATTTACAGAGAATGGTAAGATCTAAAGTATGAAACTGTCAAAATTGAAAATACATATTTAATGTTAATTTAAAGTGGTACTGAACCCTGTAGTCATCAAGGCATGTAAAAGTGTGCTCAAATACCATGTGTCCACTTTCCCCCCACCCCAACCCACCCCACCCTTCATTCCCACTTCCACCTCAGCCCACCTTTCCCAATGCATGTGATATGACTATCATCCATGAAGGATAACTTGCATGACTTCATACTATTAATATTGCAGCCATAACTGTACCCTATTTATCCGTTATTTATCAATCTTTTAACGGCAGCTGTGCTTAAAAGTGGAAACCACAGTTAGGTACTTAACCCAGAGAAAGACATCGAGAACGTTGGATCAATATTGTTGTCTATATAGGAATGTATCCATTCATAAAGTTTTGTCATTTCAGACTGCAGTACTGCAGTAAAATTGTGGTAATAATGATATGATATGGTAGATTATACAACAAATACCCTATAACCTTGCGAGTTTACCCTGCTGGTAAAATGTGCTTAAATAAGACATATTTTGCAGGACTGGTACTTCAAAGGCACTCTGCTGAGTGGTACAGTATGTATTAAATGGAATTCCCCTCCATCTACCCCCATTCCCCATACAACTTCCCCCAAAAACTGTAGAAATTGAGTCATCATTCCATCTTCGTAACTTCATATGCAATTTATATTACTTTGCAACAAATGTACAAATGATATTAGATAATTTTTAAAAAATGCAATGTCTAATTGACATGCACAGTGCCTAACCTGAAATCTCTAGTATCAATCGTATTGCCCCGGGCAATTAATCGCATGTTCTTTTATGTTATGCACGAATGTATGCCACACTAACATACTTATCAAACGTTTGTCATTTTCAAAAAGGGATACAACAGTCAGTGGAGTGGACCGCTTTGAAGAGTAAGTTGACCTTAGTGTTTCTCATTTCTATGCTCAGTTAGGTCTTCTCTCAAACCTTGGTCAGACACGTATCTAGGTGTGATTAAGTCATAACTCGTCGTAGAAGTGTGAAGCAGTCTGTGCAAATCTCAGGTTCTAGCACTTGCTACAGTAGCTGTGTGTCAAGACTTTTGATAACTGGCAAGCCTTCCTACGTTCTATGCATACCAAGCCTGCATGTTTTACCATACTTTGTACGTGACTTTGTAAACAGACAGTGACATGAAGGAGACAGTGTTTAAAACACACCATTGTGTCCCCATAGGTATTTCAATCACTGTTATCGTGTGTTTACAACACACCATTGTGTCCCCATAGATATTTCAATCACTCACTGTTATCATGTGTTTACAATACACCATTGTGTCCCCATAGGTATTTCAATCACTCACTGTTATCATCTACTTGTACGTGACTTTGTAAACAGACAGCGACATGAGACAGTGTTTACAACCCACCATTGTGTCCCCATCTAGTCTTCAATCACTCACTGTTATCATCTACTTTGTACATGACTTTGTAAACAGACAGCGACATGAGACAGTGTTTACAACCCACCATTGTGTCCCCATCTAGTCTTCAATCACTCACTGTTATCATCTACTTGTACGTGACTTTGTAAACAGACAGCGACATGAGACAGTGTTTACAACCCACCATTGTGTCCCCATCTAGTCTTCAATCACTCACTGTTATCATCTAAGTACTGCAGTGCCGGTATTTCAATATCCGACTTGAGTTGTGAGAAGAGTATATATGAATCTCTGATAAATGATCGTTTTGTGATATGGATCATGGCACCCACGATGCTTCACGTTGGGAAATTTTACAGCTCTGTTTTACTTTGTAATGTAACAAGATTTTGTTGTCAAGGAAACCAATCTGCCAGCCTGACAGGTGAAAGATAAATATTGAGCCAAAATTGATTCCCACCTGGAGGTATTTGATGGCGTAATCTGTTAATTTTAGTGTTCAAAGTAAATATAGAAAAAACAGCATCTCCAAGGGTTTATGCTTAGTGTAAAAATTCAAATGTCTAGTTATTAATCAGACATTATTTGGCAGCTAGACGGTCTGAAAGTAATTCACAATTTAATACCTGACAATACCATATGATTCTTGTGTGAACACCAATGAATAAATTCCTGCACTTTGCCAGAATGAAAAGAAGAACTATTTTGAAGCCTTCTCCTCTTTGTTTACTTGTTTGTTTTGTTTCCATGGTCACCTCACTAACCCACCGCATGTTGTATTTGATTTGTATAATAATTTCAATGTTGCACAGTAAATTACACTGGTCACTTTTTCATTTCTTGCCATTGTTTCGATGTGAAAATTGACCGCTTACGTGTCCCCTCGTAACATCTGCATTCTCGCTCTGTCATGTCTGGAGTGACCCTTATAACCTCTTGACACCTGTTACCTCCCATGGTGACCAGTCACCTCCCATCAGCGTAACCTCCTTATAATCATTTAACCACCCGAAGTGTCTAGTTTTGTGCTCCAAAAAACAGTCAAATTTTGACATTTTGTTAGGTGACTGTATATCACCATCAGTATAATGGGTTTTTTTTTCTTTTCTGTTTTATGCCAAATATTTGATCGATTTAACATAACCTTGTACATGTGTTTGTGACAGAGTTATTTCTTGTCATTCAATGTATTTATCTGAAAATTTTCAATTATGAGTACTGCCGGTTTTAAGGTGAATGTCAGGTTGAGCTTAAATATGTGGTCATTGTGTTTGTGCATACAGCTGCTCCAGTGAAGTTGCCATTGTACATGTCCATTACACAGTAATTTCTTGTACTTGTTACCTTGACTAATGACCTCCCTTGTCACTTCATCATTGCAGAGTTTTTCTTGTCTTTAACAACTCAATTTTTGTTTTTCAAATTTAATTAAATTTCATGGAATTGGTTCAATAGGTTCAATACAAATTTGCTCCTCTGCTGAAAATGCCAAGGCTATAGTATTCAGTGGTCCAAAAGAAAATAATAAATTTATGCCTCGAGAAAGAAAAATTGAACTTGTCAGTGGTTTTAGACTTGTTGACTTTACCAAAAAGGAGGCAAAGAACTTCTCCTACAAATTGATTTATTTCCATGTTTGCCAAAGTTCAGAGAAATGTTTTGTCTCTTTCAGGTTAAATTGTTAGGCTTGAGATTAATATGCTTTCTCATCATAATAAGGGTGTACATAGTGAGTGTGGGTGAGACTTAAAGAGAACACACAACAAAGTACTGTACGATGTTGAAAAGAGCTTCAGTCTTAAAAAGAATCACATTTGATCATCTTCAAACTTCCTAGCGTCTTGTCTTATTGTTCTGCTCCTTCAGAGCTCTGTACCTGACACAAAATGTCCAACTTAATTTCTTTTCAAAAAATTCCTGATTCGGCAGAAATGTGTGATATCATAATATGGATTCTGCTTACAACTTGTTTCGGTTCTTCAAATTCAAGTGAAACTTTAAGGAATGATATATACTACTGATATACAAAATGTTATGTAATTGTATGATGCCTCTTTTTTTTGGCATTTGTCTGGTATGTTCTGGTGTCTTTTGTAAATAACCTCATCACAATTAATAGAAATGACTTGCACCTATAGACAACATGAAAGATAAATTCCGTTTGATGTATTGTCCATCTGCTTACTGCTTACTGGTCCCGTAACCCGCCAGGGTCGTAGGGGCGCTGCAATGGAGAACTTATCAGCCGCTTCCATTCCTGTCGGTCATGGGCAAGAGCCTGGGTTGTAGCAAAGTTCATGCCAGTCCACTCCTTGATGATACATCAAAAAATGATGATGTAAAGTTCTTCCCAAGTGCCAGATTAACTCCTGATGAGACAATTAAAGAACCAATTGTTTGTTTGTTTCTTTTGTCTCACTAAGTGAACGACTGCATCAAAGAATGTGAAATATGGACCGAGTGTTTCGTGTTATTTATGTCCTTGCCTATGCCTTGTCTATGCCTTGAAATTCAGGCTATAATAAACTGACGAAAAACCGGTGGATTTCACCGTTTGTTAGTAGAAAAAAAGCATCTGGAATTTTTCTATCAGTGCAAAATTGATATTTCTTTTGTATTAATTTCTGAAAAATGCAAGTGCGATTTTTATTTTTAGCCTGGATTTTTTTTTTATGCACTGACATTTTTGAGCAAGTGGGTTAAACTTGTGAAATTCTAGGCCTGCCTCTAAAGAATTTCGACAAGTGTTCACTCCTAACTTGTGTGATAGAGCCTTGGGTAATGGAAACAACATTCTTGTCTATTTTTCAGCGAACGACTTCGACCTGACAGTGGAAAGAAATCAGCCGAGTCTGACGATGAAGGTACAGTATGCATTTATAAAGCATCTGTTTGTCTGTTTGTTTGTCTGTTTGTTTGTCTGTCTGTTTGTCTATAAAGCATCTGTATTTTAGAAACCTCTAGTGTAGTATGCGATGAAGGTATGGATTTATGAAGCATTTCTTTGTCTGAGATAGTAAATCCCTTCTGTTAAGTTTAATCGGTTCTGTATTTTAGAAACCTCTAATGTAGTATAAAAACTTTAGTTCAAACACAAAACAAGACTGGATTTAGCAAATATTTACTTTAGATTTTGTCAATTTTCCAACAAAAATAGAAAAGTTTGCTTACAAGTCATCTTTCGATGTCTATTGTTTATTCACCTTTACAATATTTGCATTGTTTGAAAACACCTTGATACATTTAATGGAAATCAGATGATTACGTACACTCCATTCTCCAGGTGTAGCTTTTTGTATAATTTGTAAGTTTTTGTTTGCTTCATGTAATAACTTTGTCAATATATTTGCTATATTAGCTTTTCGTGTGAACAAGGAGGCAATAAATGATCAAGCTGCAACATGAGAGGTGTTTTTCCCTTCACTGAGATATTTAATTGTCTATTTTAACACAATTTGTCAAAAGTCTCAAAATAAGTCAGGGGGTTATATTACCCCTTGAAAAGTAATTTGGAAGTAAAATTGGAAATTTTAGCACATCAACATTCTGCTCTACAGTCTGCACTGCTGATCCTTAAAGGGATATTTTGGTGGGTGAAGTTGAGATCTTAACAAAGTTGCCATGATTTTTTTGTTTTCATCTTTCGTATATATGTCTGGCAAAGATATGAGAATTTTTCAAATTTGATATTATTTTGTGATGTTGCATCTGGTGACAGCAGAGTGTATGAAATGTCACCGTGACAATTCAGCCAAAAAGGTTTTCGTTTTCTTCTCTATCATGTTTAAGTCATTTATCCAAAGACGAAAAATTATATCCAGAAACATTTTTCAACTTGATGAAATCTTAAACATAGACATAGAAAGTTTACGGCTAAAGGAAACATGACAAGTTTATGACATTTCAAGGATAAATCAACAAGAAGATTATAATATGGGAGTAAAACTTTTGAAGGACATATCTACCCTGGTGAAATCATCACAGACCAAGTACTTTTATCGTCTGTCTGGAGTAAGGACGGGGTTAGCCAGAAAGAATTGGTTACATTCAATCAACCATTTCTTGAGTTCGGCACAAAATGTTGTGACAGGGTTTTCAAGTTTAGAACAATGTGGAATATTTATCTCTTTTATGATACTGTAAGTGTTATGTTGCCAAACACAGGAATGTCCCTTTAACTTTCAATCAGGTTGAAGGCTTTCATGATTCCATCTTGTTTGCAAGCTCTCTGATGTCGATAATTCTGGATATGTAATGAGTCCGATTTACATTTGGAAAAGAATGAACATCATATTAATTATGTCATGATTTCCAAGGTCCACACCTCTGAAGGTATTTTTTGAGTCTTGTTTGTGTATATAAGTGGGGTGAAAATTTGAACTTGTTTTCAATGGCATTTGTGACTTTGCAGCATTCTCACTGATTTAATTTGCTTATCTCTTGGACTAGAAGGAGGTTGGCTGTCAGCCCATCCAGGAATTTTGTCGGCTCAGATTCAGTTGCATAGGTCTAAGAATTTATGCCTCAATGCAAACAGGTGGTTGTAGGAAAGCAAAAGAGACTGTGGCGCCCCCACCCTCCCCCGCAGACTTGTGAAAAGAAAACAAAGGAAAGGACATTCTTAGTTGTTAGTTTGATCTGCCATCAGGAATGTGAAAAATGTGTAAATGGACACGCTTTCCGCAGTTCATACGCACACGTTGGAGATTTCGTGCAGACAGTGAAACGGCCATTTTGTCGTCAAGTTTGAAGTAGAGTGTGGGCTGCCGTAGTGGGGAAATGATTTATCACTCTGAAAAGGTTATTTTGGGGGGGCTAAATCAAAACAGATGACATATTTGACAAAATAAAGACCAATTTTCTCTGCTAGACATTCCTGTAATCCCTGACCTTGATGAAGTGCAGGAGGAGGACATGGCGATGCAGGTAGCCGCTCCTCCGGTCGTGCAGGTGAACAGAGTCGCCACCTTCAGGGAGCTGGATAATGACCTTTTGAAGCATTCACAGTTGCTCACGTTGGTAAGGTTAACAATTTTATGACGATATTCATTCCTTTACTAAAACACGATCGGTTACATCTCATGCTGCGTGACGATGTCATCGGGGAGAGAAATTTAACACGAGGCAATTCCAGGTAATAAATGTAAAAAGTTAAAATCGAGTTGCTGCCTTATGTTACGGTCATAAAGAATTTTATTGTACCGTTTTATGGCAAATTGAAATCAATATGAAACGTAATTAGCATGGACTTTGCATTCTTATCGATCATTTTCATTTATTCGTTTCTCACATCACGTATTTAATATTCTCAATCGGCAGAGGGTGAGAAGAAAATGATAACAGAGACTTGGTGTGAACGAAGTAGAACAATAGACCCTCGCGGTCTTGATGAAGTGCCCCACTCACTATAATATTGCATATTAATGAGGCTGTAAATGTTTGCAAAATAAAATAATAAAACAAGAAGGAACAGCTGAGAGCTGGAAATACAATCTAAAATGATTTTGATTATACTTGTGAACAGTATATTATTGTTTTTCAAATTTATTTTTGACCTGTACACTGACTGTATCAGTTCATAATACAGATAACTAGAACAGACTTAAAGGGGGAAAGATTGCAAGAAAGGTCATACAGAAAGATAGAAAAGCTTTAACCAAACATTTAAAAATTGAATGTTTTCTGTGATAATTCTTTGTGGAAAAGCATATTTCTAGGAGCTGACCTTATTTCTGCACATATGACAGGTGTGAACTGTGCTTGAGAAATTGACAAACGTGAATTTCTTTGTTTCCTTTCCTGCTCAGAGATGCTTTTGACAAATTATAAACTAATATAAAGTACATAAAACAATTAACACACTTTAGTCTGTCTCTGAAGAAGGCCCTGTTGTATCAAAACATCAGTTGATCTAACTTTCAAATGGAATTATTTGTCATCATAACTAGGCCAAAGTGAAAATGTGGGTTTATGAGGCATCTGAGCTTTTGACATATTATTTATTTCAGAAAAAATTAGATCAAACTATTAACACACTTTAGTCTGTCTCTGAAGAAGGCCCTGCTGTATCAAAACATTAGTTCATCTGATTTATAAACAGTTTAATGTTGTCGTCATAACCAGGGCAAAGTGAAAATGGAAGGATTTATGTGCCATCTGAGCTTTTGACAAATTATTTATTCAAGAATTAAGTAGATCAAACAATTAACACACTTTAGTCTGTCTCTGAAGAAGGCCCTGCTGTATCAAAACATCAGTTCATTTAGTTTTAAACAGTTTAATGTTGTCATCATAACCAGGCCGAAGTGAATATAGAGGTTTAAGAGGCTAGGTATATTCAATTCTATACTAGAGAATTAGTGTGTTAACAAATGATGGAATCTCCCCCCCCCCCCCAAAAAAAATGGAAAAGCCCATGCAATGTTTGATCTCATATTAATCTAGGTTAATTCTCATCCTCTTAATTAAGACAGAGTATCTCTTGTTTAAATTACGTGTGTACTGCATTGTTTTGGATTTTAAAAGTACCGAATAATGAGAACAGTTTACAACACATGCCGCCTTAAATTATTAGAATCAACCAATATATTTGTCTTCTCCATTAATAAGTCTGTTTCAATTGATATGAAATGCCTGATTATTAAACTTTATCCACGACATAAAGTAGATTAACAGTAGCTACTCGGTGGTATATAATTATGGCCATAACAATTAAATGAAGGTTGATGTATGTTAGTTCCCTTCAAGCCCTTGAAAGGGTAGGAATGACATTTAAAATCAGAGAGCCAATGGTACCAATCCTCACAGTCATCAACTGAGCTTAAAATTGTGATGTAAAAGCATAAATGGGTGGTGTTGAGGGCGATATATAGATTTCTTTGCATTTTTGTAAGGAAATATCTTCAAATTTTTATCACCAAACTTGAACTTTGTTGTGTCTAAAAAAAACTGTTTTTAAGCAGTCCTATATTTAATTGTTACAAACTGAGACCTTACTTTAAAGAAACTAATGACACTTAATTATCTATGTGATTGTTTTTAAAATCTGTCTGATTGACACAGTGTATATCAATCCCAAGGAGTATTTACCAAGAATCATTTTTTTAGCTGTCATTCATGTATTCTTAATTACTGTTCACACTGTCATGATGTGTCCTCAAGTGGGCATGAACGTGCAAAATTACTCTCAAATTGAAGATGATTATGCTATGTTTTTTCTCTCGACATTTGTCGCTTGCAGGATAACGAGATAGATCTTAAACTCCTTACCAAGTGTCTCTCGGCGGAATCGGAGGTGAAAGAGGAAGACAAGCCGTGGATCTGGGAGCATCTATTTACAGAGATCTCTTCGGAGCTGCAGACAGAATGGGATGAGTTAGAAGGGAAAGATAATTCAGAGGCCAAGGCTTGAAAGAGTCCAGACGTCTTTGAGAAACTGTCAGAAAAATAGATCGGTTTGCTCGTTAGGGAAGCAATTCCATGAGGACCTTCAACCCAAGCAAGGGAATGAACTACAAGCCTTCTTGTCATTTGTGTGCGACTTAGCGACACTTTGTTTGTTAGTTGTAGACGAGTTGGAGAGGAGAGGAGCAGTGATGTGTACACTGACAGAAAAGTCCTTCCCTCCTGCAGGAATCCTGTATGATTTGATGAAGAATGTACTGTGGTGAAGCAATGATGCTTAACTAGGAGGGTAGGAAGGGGGCGGGGGAGGGTGGGGGGATGGTGAGGTCATATATCAGAAACACCAGACACTGTTTTCAACACTTTTGTTTGTTAGTTCTAGACAAGTAAAAAGTCAAGAGTAGCAGTGATGTGAACACTGACTGAACAGGCCTTCACTTCTGAAGGGATTCTGTATGAAGTCTTGAACAATGACCAATGGGGATTTATAGCATATTCACACTTGATTCTAATTGACTACATGTAACTACTGGATGCAAAATGGCTCCTCCTGAGTGTAGCACATGACCAATGAGGGTCTATAGCATACACACCTGAAGCTTACTGACTACATGAAGCTACTGGATGCAAAATGGCTCCTCATCTTCCTGAGTGTAGCGCATGACCAATGAGGATCTCAAAGTGCTCTCTTCAGCTCTATTAGAGAAAGACATTTTCTACTATATATGGTTAGAAATCGTAGAGCGTGTGTGGCCAAAATTATAAATGTCTCATGTTTGTCTGTATTGTGTAAGAAAATGTATATCAAACTGAAAACTGATGACTTTTAATTGTAGAGTAAAGCTAGGTAGAATCCACCCAGCCATGCTGTTAAATTCCAATCATAGAAGAATTTGAATGCTGCATACATGTGTGTACTAGTAATAGATTTGATTTGTACCAATTGAAATGGCTTGTGTCACACTGTGTAGCATTTGCAAAGCTTACATTTCAAAAGTAGCTCGAACAAGTTTGTGGAAGTTTTTCTTGATAGAGAAAGAAAATTAAATATACAAGGGATAGGGTCGATGACAAGACTGGTCAGGAGAAATACTTGTGACGACTCAAACAGACTAAAATGAAGTTAATTGTTGTTACAACTATATGTTTCCACTTCATGTGTTGAAATCAAGACGTATTTAACATTGTGAATGATAGAAATTTACAGTATGATTGGTAAGCTGTATTTACGGAGTTCGAAACATCCCTTATGTCAGATAGAATATGGGTGATATGGTATAATTAAATAGATTATTTATTTTCAATGTACATATTTTAAGTCCTAGGAGACAATCAACCTGTCAGTTAAAAGCTGTTGCATGTTACTATTTTTACACGAGTGTTAGTTTCTCAGAGTTTCATTTTCTGGTAGTACTTTCTAACAGAGTAAACAGGCTATCATCCTCAGAAACATTTTTTTATTACCAAGGTCATTTCTTGGTCAATATCTGACCTAATGATGTTACAGTTGCAGTGAGTAGGTCACAAGGTTTATTATTTGCATACAGTGGTTGACTATGATGTCCATAATGATGTGGCATTTTTGCAATAAACTGACTAAAATTTGAATAACAGAACTTGTATACGCTAAGTTTTATTAAATTAAACAAATTTGTATAAAATGTTATATTTCTCAAGCTATTCCCTCCCTTCTTGATCTCTGGTGATACGGAATGAAATTGACATGTGATTTCTTCATATGCAGCACACTTGATGCCAAGTGCTGCAGCTTCTATCCAGAATGATAGATTATGTAACCCATCTTGTCACATAAATTCCCATGTGTGGCCTCTGAGGCTGCATTTGCACAAATTGAACATGCTTCTTTATAACCTAAAGTAGTTGGGGAGTTGTGGGAGGAGGAGGCTGTCAGAATGACTTCCGAGGTCTTCAGAAGGTATCATTTGGGTAATTTAATATGCAGTATTTAAATTAAAATAAAGGTTATGTATTACATATGTCAAATATGACTGCTACACTGTACCCATCCCAGCCCTCCGCTCCCCTCAAATCCACCCCAACATCTAGCGGCCGGCCTTGATAATGCTCCTCAAACTATCGACCCGCCCATTACGAACGGTGATACTTGGCCTTTGAAAACTAAAATTAGAAAAATATCACATAATACACATATATGACTTGCTGTTAGAAGATTCTGCGTGCTACTTTCAATATTTATCCAATAGCCATTCTGTGTGCGATCTTTACGATCTATAAACGTTGGTTCCCAGCAGCGAGAACTCTTTACTGATTTAAATACCCCAAATACTTTAACAAGGGGTTTATTGCCATTCCATATTAGGCTATTCGTTATCCTCCCAAAACGATTTCTTTCATCCATAAAATTAGAATCCGGCTTGGGATTTTGAACTCCATGCAGTATAACACAGACTTAACAGAGTTTATTGGACGCCTCTTTAAAAAAGTTGAAACACATTGTAAAAATGTTACCGTGAATATGCAGTATTTGAATTAAAAATAAAGGTTATGTATTACATATTATGTGTCAAGTATGACTGCTGCACTGTATTCCCCCTACCTCCCCAGCTTTCCTATATAACTTGATGGAGACCAGGCGCGGTTCTAGGGACATTGTTTGGGGGGGGGGGGGGAGGGAGCTAATACGCCGTTGAAGATG
>JAIPMN010000238.1:41303-62000 GCA_020650975.1 Apostichopus californicus | reverse complement strand
CCCCCCCCCCCCCCCCCGTAGAACCGCGCCTGATGGAGACCTGTTGTTGTAACTTCATATATCAATATCAGAGCATCCTTAGAAGATACTCCGGAAACTCCATTGCTCCTCAGTTGTAACAATTTGTAAACATGTCATTTGAGGCCATACAACCTATTGTTTTCCTATCGGGGATTGCATTGCATCTAAAGAAACTGGTCTCTGTACATGATGAGACAATATAAAACCATTCAGTTAATCGATGAACCTCAGCTTGTTGATAGGTTCTTTCTAGAAAGTGTCTACATGCAATGTTGTGCTGAGATCTAACTTTTAGCTGGATCCGCGCCTGAAAAATTCGTGAATTGGTCAGCTTTTATATTATGAAGCAGGAACTAAGTACACATAAAATTATATATAAAAAACCGCTTTGCATTCTGTAGGATTGAGTGAGGATTTGACCTACGTTTGTCGACTTTTTCGGATATAAGAAAACGATAGCGTCATACATTCTGCCGGATCGATTATCAATGCTTTGAGTTGAGTCACTCTCATGTGAAAAGCCTTTATTCATAAATTTCCAATGACCGCTGACTGAACGAATTTTGTCGGACTACGCAAAACCATGTAGAAAATAGACAAAAACTGACTATACGAAAAATGTAAGTGTATTATCGGCATCCGTACTGTGATCGTTTTCCACGCTCATTTCAATTTTTCATATATGATTAATGTTTATTGTTTACCCCATATACAGCAATTATATTTTTGTTTGGACTCTTTAACGGCTTCTCTGAGATTTTGGGGATTAGTTAATACAAATTGATAGAAAAACTTTGATATCAACTTTCCGCATGTTTTGTTTGTTAGGCTTGATCTTCCATGCAACAGTAAATTGTAACATTAGGTTCAAAAAATATCTCTGCATTAGGAAAGTCGGCTACATAATGGGAAACACAAGGGCAAAGGTTTTTCTACGGTGTCTTTTAAAAAACATCGAACCACAATATTAAAAGCAGATAAAACGGTTTGGAAAATGTACTCTCGTAGGAGAATGGAAAATGCACATTGTCTGTTTGGTTTAAATGAGCAAAGATATCAAATGTGAAAAGGAAAATCGTTTCCGCGAATAAAGAAAGAAAAAAGTTGAATTGTCGATGTACAATGCCTTTGAAAAATGCCAAACACTTGATCCATATGTTACATACTTCGCTGGGACATTGAAAAACGTTTAGTTTAACAATTATTGTTTTTACCACATTTTACTATTATTTTCAGTCAGAATTTACTAGTTTGACAATTGTCAGGGGAAAAAATTCCTTTAAATTCGTATTTCAACAATTGTTTATCGTTTCGATATGTGAAAGTTAATAGACCAAACAGGAAACCAAAGGGAAAAAATCATCAAAAATTGTGAAATTGCTGTGGTTTAGCTGTAGCCTACAAGTTGACCATTTCATTAAGTCTCGAAACTGCTAAGTTTATGATTTCCTCAGTGTTATTTATGATAAATGACGTAGATTTAGTTTTATTATCTTGCAGTTAAGTGAATGAAGTAGTAGTAGTAGTACCCATTCTTGAAACCAGAGCCTATGATTCCATAAAATTATATCTAGCTGTAATTTATATCTGATAATCTGATGGTTTTTACTAAGAGGTTGCTACGAAATCCAAACCAAATTATTGTTCATTGATACGAAAGTAAAAGCCAGTTTTCTCTTATATTAGTCAGTGTACACAAACAATGAAGATGAATTTGCCATCATCTCCAAATAACCTTCTAGCCTGAAACGTTAATGTGTACAGTGAATTCCACTCTAATGTCTCTCTCGTTTTGTTGATGTTGTTTGCAACCAGCAGAAATTAGCTGTAAATGAGAATTACTGTAATTATAGTGTGTGTGAATAGGGGTGGGGTGGGGGTGGGTTGGGGGTATTATACATATCTACATGTTAGTTATTTGATCAATGATTGTTTTGCTAACAGATTGCTAGACAATCTTAACCAGTAGTAGTAGTAGTAGTTGTTCATTGCTACAGAATTCTAAGCAGCTATTAAGTTGGTCTACAAACATAATGAAGCCTGTACATTCACCAACATCATTACCAAATAAGTCCTCTAGCCATCGTTAATTGGGATAGAGAATTACATGCTAAACGGTTTTTGCAACCAGTAGAAATTATGTCTTTTTCAACTATATCTCCAATGAAGAGAATATTATCTATAAATATTACTATTACATGAGATGTGGTGTTTTTTTTTGGGGGGGGGGGTGGAGGGGCGGGGTGGAATGGGTGTTAATAGGGTATGGGATGGAATGGGAGAAGGCAAAAGAGAGGGCAGGCGAGGACTAGGGAACTCCACCAAATTTATCTTCTTTTCTCATTCACTCCTGTATGCTTTCTCTCTAGCTCTTGCTATGTTTGGGTTATTGGCGTCTATCTTGGTAAAGAGTGCTCTATGTCTGGTGGACAGAGCCAAGTATAGGTGAGAATTAATTCCCACTAGTGGAACACATGCTGAGCAATCATCAGACAAGTTATCTGATGATTGCTCAACACGTGTACTCTGAGTACAATATATACATATGTATATACATATAAATATATAGAAAACGGAAGAAAAACACAAATTGGCAAACAATTACAAATTCCATGGCAGTTTTATTCATTAAACGGACGAAACAGAGTTCTCGTCCTCCCCTCAGCATCTCATAATTCTTACAAAAGTAAACCACGCTTAAAAAAGAAAAAAAGAAGATGCAATGGAAACAGGAGTACATTTTTGGGATTTCTATGAAAATTAATAAGGATTATTAAACTTGACTATATCTATGAAATTGGTTGTTTCTATCGACATATGTAAACAGAGACTATTATATATATATCCTACAAGAACCTTCTTGACAGGAGAGAAGCAGGTTGTGCGATAATGTGCACGGGAGGGAATTACATACGAAACCAAACAAAATATTACAAATCCTAAAAATCGGGACAATATTGAAAAAAAGAGAGAAAAAAAATCAACAACATGGATTAAGAAATAAATACATGAGAAAGAAAGCAAGAAGATACTTGATCAACTGAAATAATCATTTTATAAATCAACGAAAATCTCCCCATTTTGTGATGGATTTTTGTTTTTAAATTAATTCATTTATCTACATGAAATATAACACTAATGTTCCCTACTGACATTACATAAGAACTTATCAACACAAATTGAAAACATTAAAAAAAATAGTAATTCATTGTCCCAAATACTCTTTTTTTCTCTTCTTTTTTTTTGGTTTAACTTTTGTTGGTTATATATAGAATACTTCAAGATGACTAACAGACAGTATCATAGTGCAGGGCATAGTCAGAACTATATCCATTTACCCTTTATCCTAACATACAAATACCAATGCTTACATATCAGCCTAACAGCCACTGCATAAAAATCAAAATAGACATTTCCTACCAACTTATGTGGATAAGGAGGGTAGAGCATTTTATAATTTAAAAAAAAAAAAAAAAAAAAAAAATCCCTTTTTCCAAGTTCCGTTTACTTTTTTGCCTGAAATCTGCAAAATCTCCCATTCAGAGGAAAGTAAAATACACAGATAAAGAAGGGGCAGAGGAAGGGAGGGATGGACGGAGGATGGGGGGGGGGTGCGAAGGAAGTTAAGGATACTATTAGGTTTCAGTTAACTATATAAATCTTTGGAATTGCCACAAATCCTTCCACCTGTTCGTACAGGAATATTCTGAGAGGAGTTAGTTTGTTTCATTGCTACCTATTACATAATCACACCCTCACACCAGGGTCACCAATGAAAAAGTCTGTGAATGTCTTTGATCTTTGACGAGTATGTTGTAATTAAATAGCAATCACCCACCCGTGTCATTGGAATGAAATTGACTACTTCCACCCCAGTTCTTATATGCAAATTATATTACTTCTAGTTACACCTGCTTTGAAGCTGTCGTGAACCTGGCCTAGGTCTAATAGCAGAACAAGGACTTTTCACAATGTTTGAACTAGATGATCTGATATTAATACTATGAACATTTCTATCTATTAATACTACTAACACCTGCATGGTTTCAACTCATTCATATTGTTGTCCTTAGTGTACCTTGCAGCCACACAACTCCTTTTCAAAAGTGGTTAAATGATACATTGGTACAAGTAAATCCTAAAACAATATGACCCCCCTCTCCACACACTACCCAACTGCTGGAGTTGCAAACATTCAAAATATATTAACATTAAATACAATACGTTTTCATTTAATCTCCTGACTTTCTTATAACATTGTTTCAAAATAGCACCAGCCAATAATTGATTTGCTTCAGTTTTCATCTAAAAGAACAACAGTAGGGGTACGGAGAGGGAGGAGATGGAGGGGGGGGGGGTGAAGGGAAGGTTGTGTGTGGAGAGACTGACAGAGCCTTTACACATTTACATAATGTGGTTAAGTTCAATTTGTTTTAGAAGACGGCTCCTGGATTGGTAGGGACTTCCTTTACTTTCCAGTTGGGTGTATGGAGAATATGGCTAAGGCTATTAAACATTCAGCATTCATTCAAAGTGTTCCCTTCATCCTGTGTCCATAATCTACCCCCCACCCCCCGCTCCCTCCCACCATTCTGTTATTGCAAAACAGTAAGTAAAAGGTGATTCACTTGGTTTTACATCATTCACAAAAGTCATACTTTATACATCATAGGAAGAAATGAATGAAGTGAAGAAAAAGAAAAAGTTCCCATCATTTCTTCATTTTAGCTTTTTTTCTTTTTTAACCCTGAGTGATCTTTGACATTTTGACAACATACTCTTTAAGAAAACAACAAAAAACAAACTTTTCACTGAGAAAAGGCATTTGACTACTTACAACAAAATAACAATCTAACCTACATCACTAATGACATACATAAATATATATTTTTAAAATTCAAATTAAATAAAAAATGAAAGGATTTGAGGAATACCAAAACAAAACAAGAATTGAGAAGACACGAGGAAACCTATGGGCCTTCCGAGTTGTGTCAATTGGTAACGAAACAGCACTGAAATTGGATAAATCCATATTATATTTACGCTCCTTCTAGAACAGTGGAATGTTAAAAAAGTATTAAACAGCTTCCCCCACCCCCCTTCCATTCATTTTCTAAAAAAATAAATAAGCTGTGGGTCTTTCCACACTTCATGTATGTATTTTAGATCCTCCTGCAAGCAGGAACTCGCGAAGAAGCCATCATTGGCTAATCAAAGCCGCAAGCTGACCGAAGTCAGTCTCTTAGATTCATATTTAACGTCCATGATTATGAATTCTCAATTGTCAACCATACTCTCTCTGGACGACATACATTAATCTTGGAGTGACTCAAACTCGGGACCTTACGATTGAAAGGCACCGGCTTTAACCACTGAGCTAACACTCCTAGCGTGCATCAGCATCAACCACAAGCTAGAGTAGCCAATACTGATAGCAAAATTTAAAAAAAAAGAGTCAAAAAGGGGGAAAAAAATCATAGTAATAATAAAAAATAAAAGGTACAAAACCAGAACCAAAAATAGAGGGGAAAAAAAAAAACCACACACACACATTTGTCAAACCTTTAAGAGTGGACTGCAAAAGAACACTATTTTGGTCATTTAAAAAAAATTGGGTACAGATAGAAATGGAAAAAGAAAAGAAAAGAAAAGAAAAGAAGTGATACTTTGGAAACAGATCTTGCACATTTATCACTTTTAAATGTAGCAGTGTGCATCTTGTGTGATATAAAAGGTTGTATGCCACCTCTTGAAGTTTTTTGGGCTCTTTTTGGATTGGAAGAGATAAGGTAGTACAGACAAAATATATATTAAGATACCTTGATATGAAATATCAGAAAATTTGTGTTTCTGGCCTTGAAGGTCTCACTTGATAGATGATGCTAGCTCATAGCGATAACCACTTCTGAACCTTCGTACTTCTGTAATCGAACAAAGTGATATTAAAGTTGACATGATCTGGCCTGGTTCCAGATGTGGAAAGGTGGCGTGTGGTATCATGCTTTTTGGAGAAGCAACGTGTGAACTAACTGTGATTGTTCGTAACCTTATTGTGTTCAACTAGGAAGTTGTCTTTGTTACCATTAACACCTTCTTGCATTGTACCTAACACCACTGTTACATTTCCCTGAAGTTATTTCTGCAATCCATGAAAACAACAGCTTGAAGGGAAATTCCCAGAGAGTTTCTTATCGAGAGATTGATTCAAAAATTTCTGAGCTGGGATTGATCAAGTCCAGTCCATTTATTTCAATTCTATGCCAAAGTTTTCATTTATACTCCTTAATTCAACATGACAACTAGTCTACACTGAACAACTATGCAGCACTGCATGTTCATTTCTTTGAGAATTCAACCTTCGCACTGTAAAAGTATTCAACACAGTACTTGGCGGCCATGATAAAGAATTCATTGACAAGAACAACAATTACCTGGAAATCGGACTGACCCATTCAACTCCAAAGTCACATTGATCAATCTTTTTTTAGTCTTACCTAAAAAAAAAAAATTCTTCCTCATTGAAGGTAAAAAAGAAACAGTTTATAATAATTGTGAAATATATAAATGACTTTTTTCAAATATGAAAAAGTTTTTCAAATATGAATCCACACTGGAGATTTCTTTATTACCAAATAAATCCAGGTTTTAAGCACATCATTCACGACGGAAGTACCACCTCCCAGCATTATTCGACAGAGAGAGATATAGATGTACGCAAAACTCTCCAAAAAAAAACTGACAAATTTACTTGATTTTATTTTTGTTTTCCAGATAACTGAGGAATAATAAATGGATTTCTCTTTTGTAACCTGATTGTTCGACACTCCACAAAAATATATAGACTTTTTCAAACTGTATCTATTTACACTGAGAAGGGAAACAGAGGGATTATAAGAGCATCTCTTCAAATTCAGTAACCCAAACTAAGATGAAAGGATGCATGAATCCCTCTAAACGTTTCTATTATTTTGATCATTACACTCACTGTCAAATAAATTCCTCATCAAGGAAACTCTCATTCTACTTAAGGATGATAAAATGCAGCAATGAGTTCTTGTTTTGATTTCGGCAGAAAAACAGAGAGGGGGGCGGGAGGGGTTGAATACTGTCACACAAAACATTATCTCAAACAGTGGAGAGTTGTTTCATACTTGGAAAAATATCTTGGAAAAATATTGGAAAAATATCTCACCCACTATCTCACAGCTAACCGTGAAGGCTGATGGAATAACTCCTTGTGAGGGGACCGATTACCTCGACATCTCTGAGGTGGATAATGTTCTTCAATTCGCTTTCATAAAACCCTGGAGCAAGTTCGACAGACTTCCTTAAAAAATTTGTCTACATGTTATTTTTTACTGCAGGAGTCAAAACTTTTGAAGACTTTTACGCATAGTGTAATGAAGCAGTGTGACAACCTGTCCCCTCAGAGCTATACCCCACACAATTCATAAGTAGGCTAACAGTTTAAATAAGTTTGAAATTAAAAAATTAACGGTGTGAACAAAGAATAAATGTGACCATATGTGGTGCTGCATGTTAGCACCAACTTTCAAAAGTTTCCAAAAACCAGTTTCTTTTCAATTTTGACACAATTATGAGAAAAATTTCACTGTTGGAATATATTAAAAACTGGTTTTACATATAAGGAAAAGAGCAACGGTTCTTTTAAGTCTGTTATTATAAGCCATTGTTACCATATCAAAATAAAACTTCACGTTGACAAGAGTTATTACTCAAATTCTTAATGCCAAAGAACGATTATAAAAAAAAGAGAGAAAAAAAAAGAGAAGATTATGCGGCACGTATTCGTGTTGCTAATACTGACCAATGAACCCATGTCAGGTTGAACTTCATAATTTATTTTAACAATATGTTTCAATTCCCTCTTGAAAATAACTTTGTAGCTCTCTCTCTGGGATGTACTTTCAATAAGTTACTATATTGGACAACAAAGATATACAGCTTTTATTAAGTTACTTCCGACATTTTGAATAACCCACGTCATCCAACTTTCGATTTTTTATGAAATAGTCTATTTACAGAAAAAGTTTGTACATAATTTACAAATTGTGTCAATTTTTCATAGAATGCCCATTTAAGTCCAACTTTTGACAACAAGACTAAGAAAAGAAAATGAGGAGAGCTGATAAACTGAGGTATGTTTCCAGGGATAATCGTGGTAAGACGTAGAACCATTGTATCGCTTCCTTACGATAGCAACTACTAGATACCTTAGTAGCTAAGAATTCTTAGGGATTAGAAGATTCTTTTCTTGCTACCAAAAAAAAAAACTCTTTTGCAGGCACCATTAGAGAGGTGTTTTACCAAGAAAAGAAAAAAACTTCCATAAACCTTGTGTTCTACTGATCACAACATGTAGGTGTAAAACCTTATAATGCTACTGGATTATCAATAGTAACAAAGTTACACAATGTGGATGTTTTATCAAGTATCCAACCGGGTAAAATCACCAGTTCAAGAGTTCCATTTCGACAATTAGAGGATCAAACTAAAACCGAAAATAGAAGGAAAGCCGGAATGCCAACCAGTAAATAAAAAAAAAAAACATATTTAGAAACATTCATACTTTTGAGTTTATAAACCAGTCAACACTATAGATTGTTTATGGCTAGCTTTGCTTTAGCTATCACAGATTGAAGAAGGACGAGGGGGGGGGGGAGCAATAATCATTGATGAAGGAAACTTCCATATCATTGGAGTTGGCATGTTAATATTTCTGAATAAGTCCCCAATGGTTAACACTCCCCCCTCCCCCCCATTGACTGACCAGTTGTGTCACCTTCACTTATTGAACATGTTTTTACATGGAAGAGAGTGACCTGTGTACATTTCAGAATCATCCATGTAGCAAGTAGGAGCCGGTAAGTATTACAGCCATTGAAGGAAAGGCTTTCAAGCCCCTTCATAAAAATAGTGCAAAGTTTTATCTTTTCAAACCTTTTTCCACTACAAATGTCTGTTATATGCTATCAGTTCTAAGGGCAGTTAGCGGTCTATCTATCAGTAAACTGTTTTTGCAAAATGTTGCACATTTCTTCTCTTACAAGAAACAAGTGGTTGATTTAGGGGTCAAGAGTTTGTGGCCAGGAATGACTATTTTCTGCATTTTCATTGAATCTGGAGCATTAAGGATTTCTGACTTAACTGTGAAATATTCTACCTCTCTAATTGCTTAGTCTACAACATCTGTCTCTCTGTCTGTAGACTTATTGAAGCAGCATCGTGTCATCTCTTTAAAGTTGATGATGATATCTCTGTTTCTGCCAGCAATATGGTCATCTTCTGATAAACCTGTTTCATTGCTCTAGAATATTTCTGGCTGCAGTCAAGCTCACTTCTGGTTCTCCATTGTATCAGTCTAGAATATTTCTGGCCGCAGTTTAGTTCCCTTCTGGTTGTCTATTGCTTTGATGTAGGAATATTCTGGCTGTAGTTCTAGTTTCCATCTGGTTCTCTATTGTATCAATCATTCCTGGCTATAATCTAGTTCCCATCTGGTTCTGGCTCTCTATTGTTCCTGGCTATAGTCTAGTTCCCATCTGGTTCTCTATTGTATCAATCATTCCTGGCTATTGTCTAGTTTCCATCTGGTTCTCTATTGTATCAATTATTCCTGGCTATAGTCTAGTTCCCATCTGGTTCTGGCTCTCTATTGTTCCTGGCTATAGTCTAGTTCCCATCTGGTTCTCTATTGTATCAATAATTCCTGGCTAGTTTATAGTTCCCTCCTAATAACTCTTTTCTCTGACCTACAATATTTCTCATTGCAGTCAAGTGTCCTTCCAGTGAAGTCTTGCCTTGGTCTAGAATACCTGTACTTTCTGATAGCATCATGGTCCCATTCAAATAGTTTAGTTGCTTTGCACTTGGACCACTTGTGTCCCCTAATGCAGCATATTTCATTTTCTATAATATTCTGTAAGAATCAGCCTTGTACTTGCTCTCAATACACATTCAAGTTATATGTGCTTCTGTCAGAGCAATCAAGTCCGACAGTGTGTATGTCTTTGGTTGTGTTTTTTGTGCTCAGTTTACCATTAGAGTGTGTGATTCTATGGGAGCAGCTGAGTCGTACAGCGTGTCTGTGTCTTTGGTAGGTTCCCCTGCTAGTTGGCACTGGTGAGATAACGTCCCTGCTCCACAATCACAGAAAAATCTTAAGAAAAAAAGAAAGACACTTGTAAGACAGATTCGGACATGTTACATTTGGCTGGATTAATAACATGAAACCACTCAAACCAAATGATTTCAGTCCATCTGCGGGAAATTGATTCACTTGAACAATTCAAACGTGCTATTAAAACTTACTTATTTTCTAAATGCTACACACATCTGTAAAGTGCATTGAGCAACCTTTAGGTTGGATCCTGCGCTATAGAAGACTAATTATTATTATTATAGAAACCTTCAGTTGAACCAGACATTTACTGCTAAATCTTTGGCATTAAAGGAGACAGCTGTACTTAAATATTAAAAATTACTCAAAAACCTACTGCATCCCACATAAAACCATGCTGACCTACCTGTCATGTGTTACAAACTCCACCACGTGGCCCGCGTGACATCTCCTGATGCAATTCACACAAATGGCGTTTCGGTCTGTTGTGTTACAAGTTTTACACCTGAATGAGAGAGAGAGAGACAGTATGAAATCAGTAGTATGAAATCAGTAGTATGGGAGTAGTATGAAATCATGTGAGTGTCAGAGAAAGGCATCTACTGACTCTACTCAGATTGGTGATGCAAAGGTGTCGAACGGCCATATTCAGTTTTAAAACGGGCTGTCTCTGTTGACTCTTTATACTGATAAAGAATGAATATATGCTACAATTACTCAATTGTAAACAAAGATGTTCATGGAAAAACGAGCATAAGTGGATATGTTTTAATGGGACATTTGTTATACTAAATGCTCCACTCAATGGCATTTTTACTAGTGTTGCACCGATAATCGTTTGCTATATTGGTATGCCGCCGATATTTGCAATATCGGCGGCATATCGGTATCATCAAGCCTCAACGCAACAAAGCCAATTCTCGTTATTTGCCATGATTTTAATAATCTGCTCTAAAGACAATATCTCATTATCCTCAGTTTCGATTTCTATATATAGCCAGTGGTCAATATGCCCATCAGCTGGTCAAAGAAATGAGACGCAAGTTCTGAAAATATTTATCGATAACGATCTGTAAACAGACCAGTCAGGGGACTTAACATTACGTACATAGCAGTCTTTGTTGCGAATCAAAGTAAATTTCACCAGTCTGGCCACTGTACAAGTTAACACAACATAATTAAAACAGAACATAATTAAAACTGAGCACAATCACTGACACCTGTTTGGCCTTTGAAAATATTCATGGTAAGAATCTAAGAAACTTTTTGCACAATCAAAGTTGTAAACATGACATATTCAGACCTATGAACAATGCACCATGGTCAAACACAATGTAAGAAGTAATTTATGTGATGTTGAAAAACATTTGATGAAACCATTTGTAAGTCTACAGTAGTAGCCTATCACACTGAACTTTCAAACTGCTTCTGAGGCACCACTGAGAATAAAAGTTTTAACCCGTGGAAACCCCCCCCCCCCCACCTCTAATAATCATTCCGAAAATTACGTATCTATTAAAAAACTGTAAGAATATCATGGATGCAGTTTGTTAAATTATCAATGACTGATGAAAGATTGTAGTTTGAGAATCCAGTTTGTATATCGCAATTTATTGACGGTTGGTTTAAAAAATATTTCAAACTCTTCTGGATGCTCAAATATCGGTATCGGGCCGATATCAGGATTGGAATATCAGATATCGGCCGAAACGAATATTGGCGACATCGCCCTAACACTAATTCATTCCTGTATATGTCACACATGGGATAGTTATCATAACTTGATATTTTATACTGACTTCTTTCTGACTACACACCAGACTACTTTGTCAATGGTGTTCTTACCTGTAGAAGTCATGCATGGGGTAACTGGTATAACTGGATATTTTATATAGACATCTGCCATACTTGACAGCCTTCTCAATGGCATTCTTGTTTCCATAAACTTTGTTATCTGATGGATGAATGAAATAGAAAATCGTAAGGAAATGGTTGTAGCTTAGCTCATGAATAGTATTTGATCTTGAAGGTTGCAAAGTTGGTTATCATCTGAGGGCAAATGTTCAACTTGAATAGATCGTTCTTAAGTAGACAGATTAAACTTAGGAGTTGGGTGAGTGAGAGGAGGTCATGATAATCTGATGTGAAATGTCAGCTACAAGCCATCTCGCCCGGTTCAGGTTGCTTGGGACATCTACGAAACTACCATTCACACTGACCGCACAACGACGTCCTTACGATACAAAAAGAAAAAACAAACACCCTTCCTCCCCCAACCCCCCCTAACTAAATCTTCATTGAAAGAGGATCAGCTGAATCACATGACCAAATCTGTGTTTGACTAACAGATTAACGGACAGTCAGATAGACAGACGCAGAGTCATGTCATATTCACTGTTCCATTGGCATGCCAAATGAGATAAACATCTAAACAAACCACGCTATTTTACATTCTTTGACTGATGCCATTTTTGTGCAATTTTACTTTCTTGGAAATGGCATAGTTATCGAGTAAACATGGGATGGCAACCCAAAACATATCATAAATCAACAGGATGGGGTACTGGATCAAAACTTATCTGCCCTGATACGTTGATTCTTCTCTCAAATTAGTGCTTTCGAAAAAGCACTGCTACTACTGACAGAGTGTCTTAAAAGGCACACCAAGAGAGTTAAAAAAAAAAACAGTTCCTACTAGAAGCAAATACTTTTCAGCAAATTAAAAAAATAATAATCATATTTTCAAATTTTGTTTGAAAAGTAAAGAAAATCAAAGTACAACTACCTTTCATATCTGGACTAACACCTGTTGCTAAACAAATGCCAGCAAATTTGTTGTTAAAGACTTGATTTCCTTCTAGTGTAGCTGTAGCATTGTTGGTGATTTCGATGCCAGCCGCTAAACCGTCAAATATTTTGTTTCTCTTCAGCTTTGGATGGCTTTGAGAGCTGATTAGAACTCCAGCTTGTGTATTCCTGAAGATCTCATTCTCCTCCAAGACGCCTAGAGGAGAAACAAGAAAACTCTTCATGAAAACAAATCTTGTCGAAAGAAAAATAAAATTACTGTATTAAGGTATGGTGCACCAAGACTTGAAACTGTGCCATGTTCAAACTCTGTGCGGTAATGGTACTCACGAAGTAAGGTAGTCATGGTACTCAGTAAGGTACTAAGGTACAAGGTACTCAGTAAGGTACGCATGAAAAAAAGAAGCATCTTAAAGGTCACATTACTTACCACTGACGTGGTGCAGTTGGAAAATAGTATGTCTTAAAATGAGAAAAAAAAAAAAAAAAAGCCCACAAATAAAAAAACCCAACAAGGAACACACGTCTTTCCTACCAAGTGGACAGTAACTAAAAGGAGTATAAATGATGATCTCACCTCTTCCACCATTGAATATACAGATTCCCCCGTCCCTGCCGTCATGGATCTTGTTGTGCTTGAGGTAGGGGTTGCTGTCCGTCTTGATCCACACACCAGCCATCGCGTTATCAAATATCTCGTTATACTCTAGAACACCAAGGCCTGTAACAGAAGCGCAGAGATGGTAGACAGTTTAGGACAAGGATACATATGAGGCTTGGCACGTGAGTACTTGAACACACATTCATACATTTGGTTCTTATAATTCAACCCTGTTTCAAATATCTGATTGTATTGAACTAAATATAAAAAAAAATATAAAAAAATGTTATGAGAAGAATAAAAGAAATTACTTCCTTTTTTTAACTTTATGCCCACAAGGGTGCAATCAGCTGTTAATTAAGATCAGCTGATGACACTTAAAGGATTAAAACAGGTGTTCATATATGCATGTGTTCATATATGCAGGTGTTCATATATGCAGGTGTTAATATATGCAACTCAATATGCCAGGCCTACGTATAGCTTGTCCTTCATGAGCTACAGACTTAACTGTGGTATTCAACATCTCTTATTAGAGAGCTTACCTCCGTTGTACACCAGAATGCCGCCATTTTGCCCGCCCCAGATCTTGTTCCGTCTGATAATAGGGTTGCTCCCCGTTCTGATTTGGACGCCAGAGTACATGTGATTGAATATGTCATTTTCTTCCAAGGTGCCGTGACCGTTGTCATAGAAATAAACACCAACCTGGAGTGACGGGGGAAGTGGAAAATATATCATCATCTGAATGCATATGACCAGTAGCAAGGCCTTCAAATGATTTGAAAGTAAGAATAGCATCTCAAAATGTTGCCAAAATACCTTTTAATTAGTAGGTGTTCTTGCATTCCTGTGGCTAGCTAGTGTGATTTTTAAATGTCGGAATACTCACTCCAATAATTGAAAAGCTTAACATCAATTACACTACTACATTAAGTTCACTTCTGGTATAAACTGTGACATTCTCAGCTATCAGTTTCTCAAAAACGTACAAAAATGTAGGAATTGAAAGCAAATTAAAAAGCAAAAAAGATGCCTACAACACATGTGCTCTTCTGTCGATTTTCCAAGAGAAATGTTACCCCTGGGATGCTATCATTTTAACGATTCTATAATTGAGCAGGTAGCAGTATCCAACTTTGTGAACATGAAACAGGTAAGTGAGGTGCAATAGGTAAATCCCACCGCTGCCACCATGCTCCACATACTGACCTGCTTGCCACTGTGGATCCTGTTTCTCCTTAGCTCTGGACAGCTTCCTGTTGTGACCCAGACTCCAGCAAGTGTGTTGCTATACACCTCATTCTCAATGATTAGACCTTTACCCTTTTCATGCTGAAGATATGGAAAGAGAGAAGCAAAGTTTGAAAAATTAAGACAATTATACAGAAGAAGGTAGTTGATTGTTGATTGTCACATCACAACATTGTGAGCTGTTTGCCACATATAATCTAAACAAGAAGATTTTACCTTCGAGGAATTTTCCCCGATAATATTTTCGTTTTTGGTGGTGATTTTATCCACACACATAATAAAAATACATGAATAAAATAAAGGGTAACTTCGGCCAAAGCGAACAAGTGCTTTCTATTTCAGTTGATGGGTTCTGGGTTTTCGTCGTTTATTTGTAAAAAAAGTCTTACACAATCAATTAAAACTACACAGCACTTGGTATAACTATTTACTAGAAGATACAAATGTATAACTTACCACATATATACCTCCATGTTGTCCATCGTGGATACGATTCCCCCTTATGATAGGATTACTATTGGTACGGATTTGAATACCAGCCAAGGCATTACTATGAATGTCATTGTTCTCAACAAGGCCACGCCCCTCACCGAATATGTACACGCCTCCTTGATGCCCGTTATAGATTTCATTGGCTCTGCAGGGAAGAGGGCAACAATTCACGTTATTTTGATAAACACTTATACCGATGAACCAAGGCAGCAGCCCTAGTCTGCTGGTATTTGACAACTCACAACCATTGTCTGCAAGGCTGAGGCAGATCTATATTGTTGAAATGCCCAAGTACAGGTACATGTGGAAGTTATGTAATGTTACAGGCATGCCTTACAACACAGGCAAACCTCATGTAACTTACAACAGGACTTGTATATGAGGTACACACAGACATAGCACAAACTACAGGAAAGTCCTTTAAACCTAACTTTAAGCATGGACAAACCTAATGTAACTTTCACCTGACCTTCATATTTGAGGTACAGACAGACATACAGAGTGTTAGCTCAGTGGTTAACGCCAGTGCCTTTCAATCATAAGGTCCCCGGTTCGAGTCACTCCCAGATTAATGTATGTCGTCCAGTTACAGAGTTGTTGACAATTAACAATTCATAATCATGGACGTTAAATATGAATGTAGGAGACTGACTTCGGTCAGCTTGCGGCTTTGATAAGCCAATGAGGCTTCTTCGCCAGTTCCTGCTTGCAGGAGGATCTAATATACATACATACATATACATACATACATACATACATACATACATACATACATAGCACAAAATACAGGCAAGTCCTTTAAACCTCGCGTTAAGCATGCATGGGCAAACCTAATGTAACTTTCACCTTACCTTCATATTTGAGGTACAGACAGACTTAGCACAAAATACAGGAAAGTATTTAATTAAAGGTAGAAAAACAACAGTTGCTTCATTGTCTAGAATGGACACATGTGGTATTACATAAGTACCTGCTATCAATAAACAATGGTAAAAATCAGACAAAAAACTGATTCTCATTGGATCTGTAACAAACACAATGGATAATTCTTCTCTTTCTTCCAGAAGACTATTGTTCACCATTAAATTATGAGACCAGCAATACGTACCTTATCGTAGGATCACTGTTGGATGTGACCCATACCCCTGCAAATGTGTTTGAATGAATCTGATTTTCGATGAATTCTCCCCTTCCGTTTTCATGGACGTAGATTCCCCCCGTTTGGCCGTGATGAATTTCACAGTTGACCACTGAGGGGTTGGCACCTGCCTTCACCTCAAACCCTGCTATCCTGTTATGATGGATGTCACATCGGTCAAAATATCCCTGTAATAAGATAAAAAAAATAAATCACATAAATCAACTACTTTATCAACAGCTAATATTAGCTGGAACTTTTCTTAAAAATTTGTGTCATTTTATGATTACTACCAAAAACAAAACAGTCTTTGAAAATCAGACAACTTTGGTTGATAACAGAGAAGATAAGAAATCAGTCATACACTACAATGACACAAATTGTACTAAAAGTCATTGAAAGTACTTAAAAGGACTCTGAGGAACAAGTCCTCCTTATTAGTCTCAGAATTTCCAATTTTTTTGGGATAGAAATACATAAAATTTATGGAACAGAACATTTTGAGCATGGGAAGATACTAGGGAGGCATATTAACAGGTCTTAACATTATTCAAAACTGTACAATATGACTACCATTGTAGGCATGTCAGCAAAGCCACTCCATTTGAACTTATACAAAGCATTTATATCATATGGTCTATATAAAATTCATCAGACTGTACCACTGATTATCACAGCATACACAGTTGGGACTGTAGTGATGGCGAAATCTCCATAAATGTCATAACTTACCATTCCGTTATCAAACGTGAAGATTCCAACATCGCGACCGTGGTGTATGTGACAACGTCTGATGATGGGTTTGGCATAGTTCTTCACCCAGATTCCTGCTAAGGCATTACTACTGATTTCATTATCCAAATAGTTACCCTAAAAATGAAAGACAAATGAGATGAGATCAAAGTATTTCTCACTACTTTCTATTCACTTTGGTACTATTATTTTTAATCCATTACTTCAACAACTCATCCTTACACAATCCCCCTCAAAAAGTACACGTTCTGGTCTTAAGTTTATATATTTCTTTGAGATACAAGATTTTAGCACACGTTACCCTCTCTCTGCTTCCCCCCCCCCCCCCGTCCCCAACCCTCATACTCCAAAACCTCTCAGATCGCCCTTGCAAAACCATTTTGTCATGACGATGGCAATATCATGCAAAAATAGCGAGACAATCTTAAGCTCACAAAATGTTTCAGGTAAAACGTAGACGAGGATAGGTAGCACGTACCTCTGCATGGTCATTTATATACAGGCCTACATTTTCACAGTCGCTGATAACACAGTTCTTGATCGTAGGGGCAGATTTCCTTCCACTCACACTTACAGCAGCTCCAACTAAAAAGAAAAAAGACGGCAATTAGAAAGACATCACCCCTCAAGGCTTCAATACTTCTCTACACACGATTTCTCTTATCCACAAAAACAGCTGTTTATCTCCTGCAATTCCTTCTCGTTCCTTTCTGGATTATACCAAATGAAAAGGGAGGAGGGGGGGGGGGTGGGGGCTGATACTTTGTTGTTATGTACTTTCAAAATTGTGTAAATATCACGTTTGTTGAAATGTGACAATTTGACAAACACAATGTTCTTTGTTGTTTTCTGGATAATACCAAATGAAAAGGGAGGAGGGGGGAGGGGTGGGTTTGATACTTTGTTGTTATGTACTTTCACAATTGTGTGAAGATCACATTTGTTGAAATGTGACAAACACCATGTTCTTTGATGTTTTGTCAAATTAAGTTTATGACAGCATCTCGAAACATGACTTATAGTGTAGAGATGTTTACATTACAGAAAGTCAACAACTGAAGAAAACTATGTTAATCAGTTGTGATGTGATGTTACTCTAGCACAGTAACTATACAACTTGAACATCCTTTCCGGACCACCCCCCCTCCCCTTCCCTGTTGACTCTCTCTTACCTTGAGATTTACTTCTGATATTACAACTATCGATTGTTGGCAGACAGTTGGACCCTATCTCTATGCATGAATGTTTGTGATGTTGTTGGTTCTGATTGTTTTCTGGATTGAACTGGAGAAACAAAAATAAGAATGTAACATTAATGTAAATGACACAATTTGTACCTAAACATTACAGGAGACACCAAACCAAAGCAATCATTATGGGTCTATGTGATGGAGATAACTCTTGTGAACGACTTCCCCAATCATCTATGAAAAAACCTCATTTTGGGAGAGTTTCACAGATATAACGTTGATTCACACACAAGACTGAAGAAAAATTGATTCATTCATTATGACATTGTGGAGCCACATGAGCTCGAATGTTTTCATGTTTCTCTTAATTTATTACAATGTTTATTTTCTGTAATGGAAATGGATTTTGCAAAGAATGAATCTAAACATTTGAAGATCTTAACATGACTTAATGATGGCGTTGGTTTCAATGTCAACATTTCTATATTTTAAGATCTAGACGTCTGATCTGTAACAGTTTGAGGTAAAAACCTCTTACTTGCTCTAACGAGCATAAGTTTGTCTTTAAGCACAACAGAAAATTCATCAGTGCTTGATTATGCATAGTTAGGTGGGATAAAATAATGACTTGGTTCAGTGTCTATAAAAGCCAGCATATACACCTGGAAGGGTGCTCAAGGCGCTGGAGAGGAAAAACAAAAACAAATGAACAAAAGACTTATTGGTGAAAATTGAAGAATGCTTGAGGCATAAGATGAGTTTTCATAAGTTTTTAGAACGAAGTGAGGGAAGCACAAGTTCTAGTCGTAATCCATCCCAGAGGTTGTTCTTTTTGCTGCTCCAGACAACTATCAGCTGGTAGTTTTTATCATGTTCTTCCAAGGAAGTTTTTTCTATTTTTCTGGTTATTTATGTTCATCTTTCTTATTTCTATACTTCTTCTGTTTCATGCAACTGCCATGTCTGTTAACACCTGTTTGATAAATATTACAATTCCTAAGTAGCTCCACTCTCTAGAACCTCTTCATGAGGACACTGAGAAAATATAAACTGAAACAGGTTCTGTACAAGAATTTCAATCAAAAGTATTCACAAGCAACTGTTTCAACTTCTTGTAATGTTTGCAGTAAAAGTTCAATGGTTAGGTGGAGAAAATGAGTTAACCATCGCCATGGCAAAAATTGTAGCAAGCAATAACAATGTCTGAATCAGGTCACATGAGTCCTTGAACCTGAAATGTTCATCATCAGGTTGTTTTTATTTTTGAGATAAACGTTCGGATGAAAATTGTGTGTGTAATCTGTAAACCCCTCCAAAACAAGAGGGCATATCCAGTGAGTTGCAGATCTCATCTCCTTCATAATGGAAGTGATTGTTTTGGAGAGGTTTTGGATGCAAGCACTATTTTAAAATTTATCCCATTATTCTTTACATATCTTGTGGTTTACTGACTTTTTCCAACATACTGACAAGCAGGTCATGGCTAAAACAGCTTTGGGGATATTTGACCTTTGACATCACCAATCACACAGGCATGAGTTTTCATGATCAGGAACCTACCCAGCAAGTTTGATTGTGATTGGATTTACAGTGTAGGAGGAGTTTGCGACACACTTTTACACACAATTTAGGCCAATTTGACTTCAATTGACCTTCGACCCTGACACTATAGACCTAAATCTGTCTCTTTTTTAAAATTGGTCTCATTATTCTCTGCATATCATGTGGTTTAATGCCTTTTTCCTACAGGTCGATAAAACAGAAAATGGCTAAAAACCAATTTTTAGGTTCTTGAACTTTGACGTCATCAATCACGCAGGCACAAGTTTACATGGTCAGGCACCTACCCACCAAGTTTGAACTCGATCGGACGTATGGTCCAGGAGGAATTCCCGAAACACTCTTTTGCTCACTCACAAACTCACTACTCATGAGATGATGAGATAACAAAACAACTTATTGGCTAATTTCATAAAACCAGATTTTGACAGTTTAATGGGCGGGACACCGCAACGATTCTTACCCTAATACTGATATAACCAAGGTAAGCATCTTCACATCCTTCCATGAAGAGAAACGTTGACTCTTTGCTATTTTCAACGATAACACTATCTGTGATGTCACCAGGTGCTGCAATTGGAGATACAATGTTCAATGCATATATATAGAAAGAAGTAGAAAATGATATCTTAGGCCAGTCAAAATGACAGGAAACAAACTACTATCTACAGAACTAAGATGAAAGAAATGTGAAGGAGATTGAAAACTGTCAAGTTGGCTGGAGGGGGGGGGGGGGGGG
>JAIPMN010000238.1:0-33228 GCA_020650975.1 Apostichopus californicus | reverse complement strand
CGCGGCCCAGGGGGGGGGGGGCAAGGGCGCACTGCTAAAACATTTCCAAATGTGGTTAGGTAGATAAGAAAGTGCAATTGTGGAGTGGGAGACAGGTAAGAGAGGAGCGCAGTAAATCTATATTTTTACTGATACGAAGGAGTTTAGGATGGAGCATATAACGTATAACTCACATTTTCATTTCCTTGACTTAGGGATGACGCTTTTCTTCTTAGTGTGTACGGTCTGTCTTTGTCATGGTAAACTCCTTTGGAATGAGATGTGTTGTTTGGACCTGAACAAAAAAAAAATGGAAAAGAAGCAAAATGTAAAATTATAATGATTTGCAACACTCAGACTGCTCAGTTAAAACTGGGAGGAAAAAACTAATAAGGACCCAATGCATTCTGGGAAATTTCACTAATGCACTGTACTATTTACAGTGCAGTAGTGTGTAGTACTACAGTGTATACTGTTACTAGTATAGTAAAGGCTTCATTTTTGATGCACCTTCGTAATTGACGCACCTTCAAACATTACTAGCAACGATACAGCAGGCAACCTAAACTTTTAGCAGTCAAGCAGAGTTACATATTTGATGAGTTTTAGTCCATTTCAGGTTAATACTGATCAAATTGTGTAGTTTTTAAAAGCTTTTCACACCCTCCCCCAGTTTTGCACATTTTTGGGGCATTTGGAAATCTTCCTAAAAATCCCCAAAATTACCTCAATATAATACCACTACGCTCAGGGACCTGACCTGTCAGAGCTTAGAGGCTCAGAGCATAGCAAACAGCATCCAAATGTCAATTGATGTATACTAGGCCTACACTACAGAACTTTAGCGTATTGATGAATGTGTCAATTTAGGGGTATGAAAGAACTTGACACGGCAGACATTTTGTGTTCAAATTCTGCTCAATTGTACGTTGGTTGCGTAGGCACAGAACAATGAATATTTTGAGATCATCACATTTCTGAGGAACCACACATATGAAAAACGAATACAGTTGAGTGATTTGGATTTTTCATTGATAGACATCGTTAATCAAATCCTTAAGTGTGTCAATTATGAGCCCACCCTGCTACTGTATGGCTGTGAATTCTACTGTACTGTGTAGTACTTACTGTACTGCACTACACTGTACTGTACTTCATACTGTATAATGCAGGGAATAATTTATCTGGTATCGCCAAAACGCCATGCAAAATGGTCTAATTGCTATGTAAAGGCAATGTTGTATAGCAGTTTATAAACATAAGAATCTTAGTAATTTATATGAGACAAAATTCAGTGCCTTCAGAACTGCTACCAAAAAAAAAAATTTTTTTTTTTAAACACTAACTTTATTATAAATCTGTAATACTCAACCACTTGAAAGAATCAAGGGCTGCATGCACAACATCATCTGTACTTACTTAAGAAATTATCTATTCTGCAATGGTTACATAGTTACATAGTTATTTTTATTATAGTATTTTTTGAAAGTTATTGGACAAAAGTATATAGTTTCTTTACTCCACAGTTTTTATGAATCATTAAATCATATAGTTTCAACAGTACCTGTAGCAAACACACAAACAACCTACTAACCAGAAGTGGACTTGAAGTAAAACCTCATAAGTTAATGATATATTGTGGCAACTACTGAATCTTTTACTTCCCATTTATATCCTCAAATTGAGACAGAGCTGAAATTCAATCGTAACTCGCAATCATACGGGCGAATAGAGTTCTACTTTTCGGTCTGCTTTATAGCCGTACAAAACAGTGTAAACTTTTATTAGCAGCTCTTCGTGACATACGGGTGCATAGAATTATGTACAGTAAATGGACAATCTTCCCAAATGCCACAAATCCTGCTGCCTGTTAGTTTTAGATGTTTGCGAGGATCTAAGCTGTATATGCAAACCATCCCAATATCATTATAGAGATGTTATTCATATATCAAACTGTGTGGGACCATTTTACTGTTAGTTTTAGACAGTTTGCGAGGATAGCTGTACGCAAACCTTCCCAATATTGACGACATATCATTATAGAGATGTACTGTATATATATATCAAACTGTGTGGGAATATGAAGATTACTTTCAGGGCTAATTTACAATTTTTTTTCCATTTTTTGACACCACTCTCTCAAGCATTCTCAACTAACACAGGGCAGATGGTGTGATCTGATCTTAGAGAATTCAGCTGGGAAACAGTAATATACCGTCAACATTCCTTCCTTTCATAACTTCTGCATGAGATCTTCCTTTCAAATAGTACAGATATTCCTATGAACGCAAGTTGGTCACGATGACATTCTGTTTGAACTTTCATTTCCTGGCACCGCAAAAATGATTAACAAAAAGATTTAATAAGCGGGTAGATTCTGCCGCTGCAGAGCCAAAGTCATTATTTACTTTGTAAATTTGTTTTAGTTTGGATAAAACTGGAATTGATGCAAAGATGAGCTCAGTCTCTTCAGCCCTATAATGACCATAAAATAGGATACTCCATTAAAAAACAAAACTAACGCTTTAAAGGTCTACTAACACCCTACAGTATCAACGGCATCATCCTTATCACTCTAAAAGGCATTAAAAATCCTGAAAATAATTCTTAGTCCCATCAAAATCCATCAAAGATTGACCCTTTTAAAAGTCTTTTCTTAACTCTAGTTTTAATTATGAATAAACATGAGCTAATAATGAACACTGATGATGTTAAGTGAGTGACTGCCTAATTTTCTGTTAATATTATCCCTTTGTTTCTACGACCTTCGCTTCAAGGACACTGTACACAGGTTTGTGGCCTAAAGGGATTTTTTGAAATATTTGCCTTCTTTGAAAAGAGGAACATCACATTACTCAAATGATATATGGGCTTGTAATTAAGACGTGAGTAACCAAAATTCCAATTCTTTTCATGTTACGCAGTGGAAACTCAATTTTTTCCCCGAATTTTATAATTGGTGAGAAGTACCACAGTCTTGGCAATCACAACAATGCAACATTTCATTGGAACTTACAACTTCATGGGTACCTTTGTATTTGGTGAATCACATGAATAACCACAAATTGTGTACTAATAGTGTGTCAGTTAAAGATTGCACACAATTCTAAATCAACTTATTACAATAGTCTTTATGATATGTGTTACATGTGCAGAAAGTAAAAACTGATTTACTGATGACAAGGCTTACCCAAAGGTTCATTTACAGTTCATGAAAGTTCAGTGACCTCTACTTGGTCTGTATTTCTGTGAAACTTAAACAAACAACTGATACTTATAAACAACTGCCAATAGTACAACTAGAGACTTAATGGATATTACTGTGGTTCATTTACATTCAATGTTACACATCTGTGTAATCTTAAACTGTTACAATGAAACAGCTTACTCAAACCGATAACTTGACCTATCACTATGAACTTTAATAATAGATTCTGATGCAGCTGTACTGTATTATTGTAGAATTGCAAAGAATCAAAAATATTATAATTACCATTATATTTATTCAAAATTCTGCGATTTTGTGTTTTCAAAAAATTGTTAACAAATTCGGACTCAAAGTTTTGTACCACATTCGCACAAATATTCACGATTTTGCAATCAGTATTTCAACATACAAAATCGCACAAAATCATGGAAAAGGCTATTTAGAAATAAAACAGTCGTTTCTTGATAAAATGCGAGCTCAAAGTATACATGGTTGAAGCAAATCAAAAGTATGACGTAGGTATAATGTAGTGTTTCAAGTGTTAACGTTGAAGTGTATGTACAGTTACATAGGCGATGAAAAAGGTTAATCTGAAAGTTTTGAATATGAAAGTAACAAGAAAATGTGGATATTAAGAAATTTGCTAAAATAGTTTAAGGCTAAGGATGTGTTCATTGTTTGCCTCATGTTCAAGTTAATGTTCGATGGAACATTTGTTATTAACTAACATTGAATTGAAGAATTCACAGTAACAATTAGTTTAATAGCTAATCATATCAAGATTTGCCCTTGGTTATAGTAATCAATCGGTCAGATTGTACGGTTAAGAATATTCAAGAGCTGTTCAAAATGTTCACAAGGGGTGCCTTCTTATGGTACACTGCAGCATGATAAATTACAGTTGAATAAAATACCCTGCCTGATTAAACAATGAAATATTACTCTTAGTTGATTTAATGTCAATTCAAATTTTTGCCACAGTGCAATAAATTATGCCTACTCCCAAAAATCAATATTTCCCAAATTAAATTTCACATCATTAAGAAAAAAGAAAAATAAACAACTTAAAATTGGAATAGATACTACTATATAGTAAGATACTAAAATGTATTTTCAAGTGCTTACTTGATTTACGTCTAACTGATACTTCATAAGTCTGTAATTGTGTTAATTTACGTCATATTCATAATTGCATGGTGCATCAATTCTCACTACCTCACGTGAGCAACCACAACTTGTCACTTGAGTAACCATTATTTTTAATTGCCATGGTAAAAAGTTTTAATTTGAAATTAGTTAGAAATATTTAGCAACTATTATGTTAACACATTTACATTCATAACAGATTTCCACAATATTTCTAAGAATACGGCCAATTGATTAACACATCTTGTATCTTATGTCATTTTGCTGTCATGTGATAACCTCTGGTAAATTGCCAGTGTTTTCGCTCATAACATTTAAACTTCTCTCTAACTTTAAAACCATTTTAATACATGAAACATTTGTTTTCTTCCACACTTCTTGTGACAATTCCTACATGCTAAGAAATATTTTTTCCTTTGTCTTTTCCCATCACAACTTTCTTTTTGAGTATTGATTTCGGTTCAGGCCAAAAGTAAACCTTCCCCCCAAACAAAGTTGATAAGTTGTTTTGTGAAGTTCTCCATCATTCTAATCCAAGACGCATGCATGTTCTCTTGTATTTATACAAGGGGAAGTGGACTGTAGAATAGGGTTTTAGTCTAATGGGAGAATCATTGCCAAACCAATTGTTCCATGCCATTATAGGTCTCCTGCTTTAATCCAAAAGCTCTTTATCTGAGGGACTGTACACAGTAAATCATGACTCACTTCAAACAGAAGGGAAACAAGGAATAAAGTACCTGTTTCCATCTTACATTGATAAAGACCATTCCCATTGGGTGGTGATGACAGCCTACTGGAAGAGAATGAGGCCCTGTCATTTGGCTCTGTGGTTAGCCTGTCCTGAGTAAACTGACAAGATTTTATAAAGAGCTTTAGTACACAAACACACACACTCTCACACACAAACCTGTTTCTTTCTTTCTTTGTAGTTAGTAGTACAGTGGTCTTTACAATTCGATCCTACAGCCTACCCCACAGAACAATTAAAGGGGAATTACTACTGTAGTGGAGGGTTGGGAGACTTCTTTTCAAAAGAAGGCTGTTAAATATGCTGGCACTACCTGCTGAGACTGAGCCAAGATGTAGGACAAAAGGTAATGGATAACATGGTATATGTTCTACCCTCATATCAAACAAGTTTAAATCTGTGGGGCTTAGACAAAACCCCACCATCGATTCAGAGAGAAAACATACACCATCGCTTTTAAAAAGCGCTTTTAAAGAGAGCACCATACTTAATGAACAGGAAGGCAATATCTTTAGGTTCGCACATAAAACCATAAAAACATGTATCAAATTTTACCGTGGGGCACCAAACTGTTTGTACTGGATTACTTAGTTAAAATTTGTGTCATTAATAACGAGCAGTGAAACAATTGTAAGAACTTAAAATAGTACAGGCCAATATTACCTACCATAGCTTGGTTATAATGGTGCAACAAGCTTGAACAACAAACTATTTGCTAATTCTTTAAATACAAGAATAATGAACTTTAAACACAGAAATCTAAAATGGAAGCTTATAAAACTTCAACTCCATTGTCCCCCCCCCACCCCCCCTCCCTTCTGAGGCAGCTCCAGTTGGCTTGGCAACATGTTGGAACATGCATGGTTGGTAGTTCAGAAGAATGTTGCAAACATCTTTTTTTAATTAATAGTAACCCATTTCCATTCATCTCAGTTTTTGAGACAGCTTGTCATGTCACACAGTATAAGATTTTAACTGTGAACTAGACCAAGTAAAAAGTTGTACAACCAAATCTATGTAAACTTGCCTGTACTTCAAGTTGTGCACAGCGACCACCTAATGTGCCTATATAGGCACCTGTTCACCTGCAGGGAAGGAAACTTGGCAAGAGTCCAGGACACATGCTACACAAACTTGCATATTTATGTACAGTTGTTGTTATATATTCTACATTGGAAGTTTGGTACCATGCTTCCTAAACTTTGTGATGTTGGTGGTAGTCAAAGACATGGTGCAAATCTTTCTATTTAACCAGAAGACTACCACAGTTACAAACTTAACAAATACAGTACTGTATGTGATAAATTGCATATATGGTAACAGTGTGTCTGTGACTCTACATACAGCCCACTATATCCAATATTTTGCAGGATGACGGATATTTTCAAACAAAATTCCACTTTAGTTCTCTTTTTTGAGATTTTTAAGCATGGTTCAGATGAATTATGGCCACTCTCCTGAACCTTAAGATAGTATCTATAGCTTGAATCAAGTCTTAAGAACCTGCACTCAAAGAAAGACAGAAAGAAAGAAAAAAGAAAGAAAATGAAACCAGAATGCAAAAATGCATTGTTGTTTTGATGATGTAACATGAGCAGTTTTCTTAACGAATCTGACGAAATGTATAGTGAGGGTGTACATGTTTACAAGGGTTTCAAGATCTGACCTCTAATGACCCCTAATGACCTTTGCCCTCCACCAAAAACAGTAGGCTTCTTTTGCACAATGTGGTACTTCTTCACACCAAATATGAGGTCTGCCCATGATTCCCTTCTTGAGATATCGTGTTTACAAGGTTTTCACAATTTCACCAGGGCTGGTCACCCCAAATGACCCTTATCCTCCACCAAAAACAACAGGCTTCTTGTACTTAATGTGGAACTTCTACACAACAAATATGAAATTGGTCTGATCTTCCCTTCTTGAGATATCGAGTTTACAGGGTTTCCACAATTTGACCCCTGGTGACCTCAAATGGCCTTTGACCTCCACCAAAAACAATAGGCTTCTTGTACTTAATGTGGAACTTCTACACAACAAATATGAAATTGGTCTGATCTTCCCTTCTTGAGATATCCTGTTTACAAGGTTTTCACAATTTGACCCTTGGTGACCCCAAATGACCTTTGACTTACACCTTAAACAATAGACTTCTTGTACTCAATGTGGTACTTCTACACACAAAACATGAAATTGGTCTGACCTTCCCTTCTAGAGATATGGTGTTTACAAGCTGGGCATCACAAACGCATTCACACACACACATATAAACACTTAAGCCATCATGAATGATGATTATCATCAAAACCAAAAAGGGAAAACCAACTGGAATTTCAATGTTTTCATTAATACAAAAAAATAGCTTGCCCTGACAATACATGTTTATGTTTTCTCTTCATCAAAAGTTCTTCTTGATCTGCATATTGACCACATATTTTGAATTTCAATCAATCCACTAATATCCATCACTCAACTCTATACTACATATTGTACTGTACATATATATATGTGCAAGGTTTCTCATTTTATTTGCAGACACCTGCACAGGGGTCAGACTGTGGTGGCACATTCCATTCCTTTTCATAGGCCTTTTTTCTCCCTTAAAAAAAATCAACACCCTGGTCAACAACTTGGGGTTCCACAGGATATGAAATTTTTTCATAGTTAAATTGATCATTCACTAACAAGAAAGCATACCAGGTTTTCTGTGTAAAAGTGTGAGAGAGGGTTATAGTATATAAATAGAGGCATACAAGTTCACAAAGCTGGTCTCTTGTGGCAGTTGACCTCTCTTCTTTATACAAGTATGGTAATTGAAGTAAATCTTAACAATAATATTGAATTTCCCTCAAGGCTACCAAATCAGCAATGATGGTGGTAAATTCTTTCACAAGGCTACTGTTGGAAAACATATTCTGCATGTTCAATGTTCTGTACTGTAGCCTGCTGTCATTAAAACTGAAAGAGCCACAGAACTGAAAAGTCTTGCAAATGGGTAAAGAAATAACATAAATTTCAACATTTAATCTAAACAAAGGATTTCCCTTTCCTATCTAGCTGAAATAATTTGACAGTTCACACTATGTAAACTATATCCATGTAAACTTAAGAGTTTCAGCTATGTTGATGGTAATTGTATGTTTTTTTAGGCTGAAGAAACACAGCCAGGATTTTTATTCCTTTTATAAACCGGACTACCTGTGTATGTTTAGTTTGGAATAAAACCACCTCTTTAACATGCAGTAACGAAACATTTATTTGCAAAGGATTTTCCCCCCATTTACACAAATCTTCCATGAAATGAGGTGCTTCCATGAAATGAACTATCTGTTCATTCGGCTCAGAAATTACAAGCCATAATTTACTTCATCGAATCCCTTCTCATAACTGTTTATTTAAGTTAACCTGCTGAGCCAAGATATAATATATATCATTGGTGGGTCCTGCCTGGGAATCTAGATCAATGTACTACAGGTACATTCTGGTTGCTCAATGTCAAACATGTACACAGCAGGAGGCAAAGGAAACAGTGAGCTCTGAAAGTCACCCACCAAGACCAACCACACTATGGCAGCTCTGGCTGTATGATAATATCATAAGGCCACATGTTGGACCAAAGAATACACTGCATTGTTGTGTTACTGACATACTAAGGCTGCATGTAAATGCATGACATTCCGTATAGGATACTGTGTGAATTTTATAATTTGTAGCTCTGTTACCTTCCTCACATTGAGGTCTTCCATTTCATTTATTTTGTCTTGATGAACTGCCTCTTTAAAATAACTCTATTTGGCTACAGAACAGGTTGTACTTGAGACTGTTGAAGCAATATACAGTAACTACATCTGGGGCAAAGTATACGAGTATTATGATTCTCTCATTTTGATTAGTCTTTGTTTATCCAAATAACATGAATTGCCAGATGTTGTAATCTGTTTTTCCTAAGACCTGTTATTAGGTAAGCCTTAAATTAATTCTATCCTAGGAGGACATTACTTCAAAACACAGTACAATGTATGGAGAGAGATAGAGAGAGATACTATGAATTGGAACCACAATACTTATTTCTGTATTAAAGTAGATGGTCTAAATTCTACAGAATACTTCATTAGTCTTTTCTACTCAGAACAATACAAGTGCCTTTCTTGATCTTACTGTGCCTTCCATAGGCACAATAACCCCATCTAAACATCTTCTTTGTAGCCTTGATTGACAACAAAGGGAGAAAGAAATGCTTCCATCACACAAGAATATGCTGGTAGTGTTAAATCCCCTTGTTCTAGGAAAGGTACATACACATATACTGTTCCTGTAAACAAATATAAAAACCATGATCTACCCCACTTCTTCCTTCAAAAAGTCCCTACTGTATGGTGGGTTACGGTAACGTCATGTGTCCCCAAACTTTATAGTACCATGGTGCAGTATGTACATTTACAGCTGCCTTTTAACTTATGGAAATTTGCCAAAATTGTTAACATGAAATAAGGTTATGTCAATTTTTTTACAGTTTCAGGCTTTTTCATGAATTATTTCACCCATTCACAGGAGCTACTCAGTAGACTTCAATGCATGCACCAAGTAAGGGATATTTTTTTTTTCATTTTGCACTTGGACATGGTGACTATTGCATCAGCAGTTTTAATCCCATAAGTTTCTGGGTACTTGTTTGTTGGTTAGGTTGTTCCTACAGAAAGCTCCTTGCTCATTTATTGCATTAAACTTGCAACCCAACTTTTTTTGTGTACATACTACACAGGCCATTTGTGAGGCTCTGTAGTCTGTTACTGTAGTAGTAGTACATTACAAGCTCAATAACATGTTGGGCTTTTTTGTTCTTTTTGTTTGTGTTCTAAACTGCAAATTGCACATCAAGATGATTATTAGTCTGAATGCCCTAAAGTCAAAAACGTACGTATTGCATTTTGCAATGTTCTTACTCCATTTTTGCTTTAGTTAGTGTTGTGCCAGTATCTATTTTGGACGATATCTGATATTCCTATCCCAATATCGCCCCGATTCCGTTATCTTTGAAACAGTCATGATGGAGGTATAAGCGCACTTTAAGTAATGAATGCGTTTATACATACAGCATCAAAGTTATAATCAGCTATCGTAAGTTATTATCGTTTGCACAACTCACAAACAGTAACCACTTGCGTAACTCTAATTTACGGAAACCCGTTAGTAAATTTGAAAAAGAATAATATGTGCGGATTCTATAACACTAGTCCTAACCGCTTTTTAAATGAATGATAAGTTGATATGCATGAAACTGTACTGCATTTTTGTTGTTGTTGTTGAAAACACAAGCCTGTCCTTCCTGTTAGTTCTGTTGTGTGAATCACTACTCTGTTTGACCAACTACTTTCAACACTTTGGCTGCAAGTCTCATCCAAACTGTTGTCAAATGGAGCCACTTATTTCTTTTGATATGTTAAAAGATGACATTGTACGATGAATAAAACACATTAGCGTATCCTAGCTAAGAACTTTTACTACCACTTGTGTTTACAGAACGGACACAAAAACATTATCTTCAATTTTTTTAATTTCTGTAAACAATTATATTTTACAGTACCATTACCCGGCTATATTAACAACTAAGCTTAGCTAAACTTTGCAAGTGCTTCCTGTTTGAAATATTTCGTAAACAATCCGGCACCAAATTACAATGCACAAACTGGCTTCTCAAAATAACAAAATGTTCTCATCAGTCATTGATGTTTTAACAATTGCACATATAATACTCCTTGCAGCTTATTAAATGAATTAATGGTCATTTAATGGAATGAATTAGTAGGTGGGTTTCCACATGTTATAACTTATAATATTCTCAGCAGAGCCTCAGAAGCATTTTGCAAGTTAGTGTGATAGATTAATAATAATGTAGTTTATATACATAATTTTATCAAATCTGTTTCAACATCACATGGTTACATCTTACATTGTGTTTGAATGCAGTGTATTGTTCATAGGTCTGAATATGCCATGTTTGAAACTTTGATTGTGCAAAAAGTTTCTCGGATTCTTACCAAGAGTAATTGCAAAGGCAAGACAGGTGTCAGCGGGTATTTTCTGTTTTGATTATGTTGTGTTAACTTGTACAGCGGCAAGACTAGTGAAATTTATTTGATTCGCAACAAAGACTGCTATGTACGTACAGTAACGTTAAGTACTGTAGCCTGACTGGTGAAATTTACGTTAACGCCTGACAAAAACTGCTATGTACGTACAGTAACGTTAAGTCGCCTGACTGGTCTGTTTACGTTAACACGTGACAAAGAGTGCTATGTACGTACAGTAACGTTAAGTCGTGTGACTGGTGAAATTTACCTTAATGTGTGACAAAGACTGCTATGTAAAGTTAAGTCACCTGTGGCTGGTCTGTTTACAGATCGTCATTGGTAAATATTTTGCAGAACTTGCGTCGTTTCTTTGACCAGCTGATCGACATATTGACCACTGGCTGTTAATGGAAATCGAAATAAATAAATCGAAATACACAAACCCAGTTGTTCAATTGCTTCCCAAAGTCTCCATATTTGAAAGAAAGAAATGTATCTTCCCAAATTTTTTACGAGGAATTGAAGAAGTGATTTTGACCTAAAGATGCAGTAAATTCTGGCAAGTTTGTTGACTTAGCCACCGGAATATATCTCTAAACTCATTTCTTCAAGTTCTTAACTCGTTAACTAACGTTTTCGAAAGCTCCATCAAAACAATACTTATTAATTAGCAAGTATCTCTGTGTTTGGGAACATTATAATAGCCTGATATACAGTATCAGCCACTGTGATAATACCATCTTCCTTGTCAGAACATTTGCAGACAGTTTTTTATGTTACGGATGTCTACTGCTGTATTAGTATTGTATAATTTTGGGAGGCATGTACTGTATAGACAACAATTTTGCAGTCTTGTTCAGATTGTTTCACAGCACTTATTTTCATCTTATGGCCTATAAAACATTGAAAATTTACACCACTTATGAGGCCAGAAATCACTACAATCCCTTCATGAATAGACAATCAGCATTATCAGAGATTACAGCTCGGTTTATTCTGAAGCTTTTTTAGGACATGATGCTCAACTGTTGGATTTGGCCACCGACACATTGACACATCTGGCTGGTAAACCAGGACTGCAACAACAGAGCTAACTTTATGACTCCTGTAAGGCCACCTTGTCTCACTTTAAAACACTTAAAGCCTAGGACTAATATGTCAAATATTTTTCATAGCTTTTTTAACCTAACACTATCAGTAGTGCTGCATTATCGGTATCAGCAGTTATCAATTACATCGGCATCAGTAACATTTTCGTCATTTACTGATAGTTCACACAAAATACTTGATTCTTCAAAACAATCTATGCTTTTGTCAGAGTAAGTTGAAGATAAATGGTCAAGAAACAATCCCCATTCTGTGACATTTTAAAGAGATCTAATCACTATTCAGCACTTGCTCTCTAATAACCTACTGTAGTAAAGCCTGTGGTACAAACAATTGTACCGCAAACATAAAAGTAGGCCTAGGTAACAGAAGCTACTCCATCACCCGTGACTACGACACAGCATGCAACATTTTGTGCAAGCCATAGTACTGTTAGGAATGGACTGCATTGCACAGCAGACGATGATAATGCATACTGCACAACTATACTGAGCTAATAAATCCAGGTAGAAGAAGCCACACCAAGTCATTTTGAAAACGAAATGCTCATCAACGGTTGCTAACTACATACAGTAAGTGATATGGGATTAACCTTTGCTTGGCCTTTGAATTGCTATGATTTCTGCTGAAAGCAGCGACAGCACTCACTTTTCATTTCATTTATTTGTTTCTTCACAATTTAAATACAGAGAAGTTAAATAAGTGGCAAAATATACAAACAACAAGGAAAATTGTGAAAGAATGCATTCCAAAATCCAAAGGGATTTATCTAGTGGAGCGCTCCCAAAAAAGTAATACTTAGATGCACCAGCACACCAACCCATCACATACCCTCCCCCACCCCTTCAAAAAGTGTATATACAAAAAAAAAAGAACACAATAACAAAGGATGGCTACCGCATACAAAAATGAATAACTTTGCCTGCTATACACAATACACTTATACTGGCATATTAAATTTGCTAAATAGTTTGAGCGGGACCATCATGCTTTCGTTTACGTTTTGTGGGCCTGTATTTTTAAGTGCATGCAACAACTGTATCATCTATACCCCTTATTTAGTGTACTTGCACAAATTGTTTCACATCCTTAGCATTAGCAACACACTAGTCTAACCACTGATGTATCAGAAGTACTGTAGGCCTGTTTGTTAAAGAGTGCTGTTTTCCATATAACCATGCTACAGTTTAGGATGTTTCAGTGTTAGATGAATAAAAAATGTACTTAAAGGCATTGAAGATGCGACCCAAACCGCATGCCGCGCTCTGAAAAAGTTAACTTTCCGTTGCTTGCAAGTGAAGTTTTCTTCTTGACGCTACAAAATGCAGACAATAATGAAACGTGATACCTTGTTATCTTTGATCTAGACCTGAGATGTCCATTGCTGCTATGTACACTCACTGTGTTGTGGGTATTGACCGTAGCTGTATGTTTTGACTGTAAACTAGTGTCTAATTACCGAAGGTAGTAAGCTGTGTGTGTATTTTCTGGGATCGATGGTGGTGTCTAACACTTCTGTTACATCTCATTCAAAACTAGGTCAGATTACCGGCATGAGACGTTTCTTTGTGCGCGAGTCTTCACACCCTTTAATGGTAGTGAGATGTGACTGTGAATTATTATGAAATATTTTATATATTTGAAGTATACATGCCTAATATATAGTACGATTAAAGATGAACATCATATGAACCTGCCTTATTATGCATCACCATAGCACAAAACCTATATATATGACAGTTAACATTTTTATAAAATTTGTATAACATGTTAGTGATGACATTTGTATAACATGTTAGTGCTGATAGTCGTAATCGGTTAATCGCCAGTAGTCTGGATTACACTTTGGAAGTTCGATTAATTGAGCTCAACACCTAAGTTCCGATTACTCAACAACAAGCTAGCACTACACATATTTATGCTTTTGAAAAATAGCCTTAACTATAAAAAACAATGCTAAAGCAGTTTGTCAGCAAATATTGCAAAAGTACAGGTTCTCACAATGCTATGCTAGAACTGTGCTGTGTTACAAATTGGCAAGCACCTGCTCCAGTTAGATTCATGCCTTTGCTTGTCAGTAATACGCTGGTTGTGCAGTGCAACATTCAGTGCTAGCAATGTTTGGTCATTGCACATAGTCACAAATTCATAAGTTATTAATCTTTTATGATTCCAAAGTATTTGTCATTTCTTCAAACATGTTTACAGTTACTTCACAACTGGCCTGATTCACATTTATCGGATGTCTGACCGAGTGTGTCCATTGCGGTGTAGTTTAATTTCAATGTGCAAAATATGTGTCTGCTTTCGCGCTAGACTAGAGCCTAGCCTAGTTTGTTGAATATCCTTCTATGTGAAACTCTTGCATACTAATCATCCCACTGCTACAAGGTGTTACATCTATTTGTTGTTTGCACGTTTGCTTTTATTAGTGCAGTAGTTGTAGTAGATTCACTCGAAAGTTCTTTATGCTATGACGTATTTTAAGAAACGTTGTAGATTGAAACAGTGTTTGTTTAGTAGATGTTTTAACATGATTTAGACACCACATGTTAAGACACGAAAGAACATATAAAGACCATGGAGAAAGATTTGTTTTGACTGTATTTCTGCAATGTAAAAATGACGTCATAACTGTAACCGAGTAATCGCAATATTCGCGAGAAGAGCTATGCGATTAAATCAACACGAAATTTAGAGTCGGCTATCAGCACTATAACATGAGCAACATACATAGGCTAATAACTTGTAATTGTGCAGGCCTGCTTCAAAAATGAGCAGTCATATTACAAACGAAAATCCATAAGAAATTAGTGAGAGAATAAATGGATAACATACATCGTTCATATTTTTATTAAAAATCAGTCATGTTATGACTACAGCAGTAAGAAACAACATTGAATAAAGAGGGATATAATGATTGAAACTTTACTCAGTGATTTGGACTAGGGCCTACACAGATATGGGTTATGTTAGGCTACATATTGTTTTATTGTTATTTATAGTGTTAAAAGGCCGATAGTCACAATATCGGTGCAACACTACATATCAGCATCAGTAATAATATGTTAATCTGATCATTCCCCACAAGGACAAAGTGAACCCTCAATATGTTCAGGGCTTTGCCTATGCACGATTGCTTTGTATGAATGGTTGTCCATACTCAATCATTATTCAAGAAACTTGTGACTGAATGATAGGCCTAACTTTAGAGAACAATTTAAGGGCAAGATAAGCAAGTCCATTCCTAAAACCCAGAAAGATAGTGGTGGTAAATACAAAGCCTTACTTGAATGGGTTATACTACTAGTAGGCAGTACTACTACTACGTTGGTACATAGTGGTAATGGTATTGGTAATATTGCGGCCCAGGCCTACTGTATATCACACTATATAGAGCTTAGACATTGGCCTCAGTCTATATGCAGTATCTCTAGCGCAGTACACAACATTGGCCTAACCATTACTATTTACTACACGAACAAAGGAACTTACCATTTAAAGACAAAGAGGCACCAGGTTTTCTTTCACTTAATCGTCGCGACCTTCTTAACATTGGTCCGGTGGAAGATCTACTATTGGACGACATCATTCCGTACCAAAAATGTTGGTTGCTTAAACAAATTTTGGTAGGTTTTGGTGGTCGACGTCGGCTAAGTGGAGTGCTACGAGTGAGGCGTAGTTAGTTCGTCAGTACGGAATGTACACACAGTATACGCATCACACACAGTCTGTATACATACAATAACTTCCAAAGTGCTGAGATCTGATCTGAGCATCTGAGACAGCTAAACCGTCAAGCTTCATTAGGTCAAAGGTTCCCAGAACTGCGACCACTGTGAGAATGCATAGGAAAAGATCTTTCATATTAAGAAGCAAGCAAAATTCATTGCGGCACAACTTAGTAAATGAAACCACCTATCTCTTCAGTATAAGTTAAATAATTAGTTAAAGTCATGCATTAAGTAATTTAAAAACAAAATTGATTTTTGGGCAATTTATATATATCAAATTGTATAAATTGCTAAGATATATTTGTCATCTGGCTACTTAATCTTCTCACCGGGAGCATCAAACTCTAAAACAGTTGTAGAATTTTTGCTTGGCCTTGCACAACGGAAACGTTGTACTTGTACTTTGTAGGATAAACAAGTAACATCGGAGGTTAGGACTAAATAAACAACTAGGCCTACGTGATGATTGCTTAGGGAAAAGCCAACCTTCGAATTAATATGACATCGTCGGGCTCGCAGACGTCTAGCATATTGGCCGAAAACAGGATGCACTATTTATTATCTCCATTAATATAATTATTGTTATTAATATTTAATTTAATAGAAGGCCTAGTGTTACTGTTACTAGGCTACTTTACAGTTAGCCTACATCATCAAAGTCGCAGTGGACGAAGTAAACTGACCAAGGCTTAAGGCTCGCAGATACAATTACCTTAAATTTTTGACGAAGAAGAAGTCTTCACTTTGAGGTTGCAGTGATGACTGAGTTGGCTAGTGCAGAAGCTCTGTGTTCAAGGGTATGCCAATGAATACTCTTGCCAGTTAAATTACGTTATTGTTGCACCAACTTAGCCTGCTGTATGATATTATTAATATGACAAGTAATGTTAAGCCTAACTTAAACCTAAAGTCGTATAAACAGGGTTCTAACTAAGACCACTTAAGACGCTTAAAGTGTAAAGTATTATACATGTGGTGAGGTGATGCTTGGCAATAACTGGAGTGCATTCTAACTTCCACCTGTTCTGTTAATAGCATGTCACCAATCCTTAAAATCTGCATAAATATTTCATGTGGGAATTTAGTGAAGTGGAAGCAGATCCAACATCAGAATCAAATTCATAGAAGGCCTATGCAGGAACTCTAAATACTGCTTTAGATGTTCTACCATGGTACCAAATGTAAAGTATTATACATGTTGTGAGGTGGTGCTTGGCAATAACTGGAGTGCATTCTAACTTCCACCTGTTCTGTTAATAGCATGTCACCAATCCTTAAAATCTGCATAAATATTTCATACATGTGGGAATTTAGTAAAGTGGAAGCAGATCCAACATCAAAATCAAATTCATAGAAGGCCTATGCAGGAACTCTAAATACTGCTTTATTGTTCTACCATGGTACCAAATGTAAAGTATTATACATGTTGTGAGGTGGTGCTTGGCAATAACTGGAGTGCATTCTAACTTCCACCTGTTCTGCTAATAGCATGTCACCAATCCTTAAAATCTGCATATCAATATTTCATGTGGGAATATAGTGAAGTTGAAGCAGATCCAAAATCAAATTCATAGATGTATATAGTGATAAGTAACGATCTTCGGAACAGATTCAAACTGATTCAAAAAGTTCTTCAAAACTGCACTACTAAAAGATTTTGAAATATTCTAAGTAATCATCTTGTCATTTTTATCAGTTGGCAGGTCCTTTTTCTGTCGGACAATCGTTACAGTAGCAGTATACTTTGAGGGAGGTGTTGGCATGCCATCTGCCACTGTTCAAGTTGGGGTTGCAAGGGTGGGGGGACATCTCCTTTTTGACTGACAGTTCCATTCTGAAAGAAACTGTTCAACATCAACCCACAAAACAAGTTGCAAACACATTTGTTAACCTTTCTATCTACTCATTGCTTTTTTCTTCCATTTCTTTTCTTCTTTAATAACTATAATAACTTTTTGAGCACAGGGTTTATCTGCCCTAGTACTAAAATTGAAGGTATCTGGTGGACTCTGTGAACTAGTGTCAAATGGGAATTTTGTTTTCAAGATGGTTTATGAAATTCAAAGTTGCAAGTAACATAATCTCCAGCATTAGCCCCAAAGTTAGCATTTCCTTCTGCAGTATTTAACAGGTTTGCAAACTGTACAGGTGGCTTATTCAATTGTTAGGCTTTACTCATCACAGTGTCACTTTGGATAGACAAACCCAATTTTGCCTTTATTCTTGTTCTTTGAAGACACACACCTACACTTTTCAAGCCAGTCTTCTTTCTACATCCTCACTGATGGTTTGAAATGTTACATAATTTATGTCATCCTTTAACATCGTGACACTCAATGTTTCTTGCATCTCATTTCATATCAAAAACTCTCCAATTTCAGCATTAGCTTCATTTTTCTATGACTTGAATATTCACTGACAGATAATGATTTTTTGATGACATTTACCTCATAGGTTTTCAAGGATAGTGACAAAGGGAAGAAAGGCTATCTGTCAAGAATGGACCTGAAGGTGGCAATGGTATCTCTCTTTGGCTACAAGCCATGCAAGGTAATTTGTTTACATATTTAATGCAACATCTTTGCTAAAATTGACATTTTCTGCTCATCAAAACATTCCATTGAAGTATATCCCACCAATCAAATGTATCAAACTGCCTACCTTAAAGTACAATTTGCCTTAGGTGCTTTTGTCCTTTTCTTTTCAAAATGGCAAACCCTAGGGATAGACATTTTAAAATGATACTACAGAGGTAAGAAGTCACCTCATCAGGTTTGGCCTTGGAGTTAGACAGAAGACCTGCTAATTCTCCCAGTTTTACCATGAGTTTCCTGGTTTGTAAGACAATCCCACCCTCCCCCAATTTTATGTTCTAAAATTTTATTTCTTTAGCATTTTCTTCTTCTAAATTATATTAAGAAATTTGGCTGTGCATATTTCTTTTTCACCTGCTTTAGGAACTTGGAGAAAGTTCATATCCTTTTTCAGGAAATACTGGGACACAATTGCTTTTTCAGGAAATACTGGGACACAATTGATGTTTAAGTCACTATATTCAGCAGTGCTAATGTTAGCTTGACAAAGTAATTGTTTTTTAACATATCTATGTGACTATCTTGTTTTTTCTCACATTATTTTGCGGTTGGGAATTGTAAATATCCCTATTTCTTCTGAAAGCTGGTTGGCAAGATTGTCTGAGACAATTGCACGATTACTAAAAGGAAAGGTTGCCCTTGTTTTACTGTCCTCTGCATGGTCAGAATCACTACCATGGTGTTGTGGCCACTGCATCGATCACCCATCTATTTACTTTCACTCCTGACTGACTGACCTGTCTCCCTCCACAACCACTGCAGTCACTTGGAGCCATCCAATATCTGAAGAATGATTATCCCTTAAAAAATCATACCTGAGATAGGTCTGATTGTTTGTATTGTCATTGTGTTATTAAAGGACAGTCCACAATCAAGTTATCTTTTACTATAAACGAAAGAGGAAAGATATCCAAGTATGATCCTGATGGAATTTGCATCCAGAACTTTCATTACTCTTTCGGAGAATTTGGTAGTTGAAATAATCGCATAATTTTTTACCATATAAGTGTAATTGAAACAAGTAGGTGTGATGTCATAGTTGCCCACTGCCAACAAAACTGTTTTGTTTGCTGCTGTATGTTTTTTTTCCCTCCACACTTGTTTTTATCCTACATTGGGAAAGGTTCAAACGTTACCTTAATGAGATGATGGAAAAAGCAACAATATAGCATGCATATTGTTGTTATGCAAGATTCTCATAGTGAAAAATTGGCTGCAGGTTCAAAGGAAAGAAAGACACATATGCCCAAAATGTCAATGGTTATCATATATCCTACAATGTTACCCTCCTGTAGTAGAAATCAACTGTGCAAATGTTGATATTTGTGTTCAGTGTTCACACTGTTTACATTACCTTGAAAATATAAAAAAATATATATCAGAAAAGAACAAACGGAAAGGTGAGGTTTCATGTCCTTGTGACACTATTAAATTGTATATCGGCAGCTCTCCCTTTCCTAAAATGTCAAATCATTAAAGCTGGGTGAAACTGTTAGGAACGTACTGTATCAATCAAACCAGGAACAAGTGTCTCATTAGTAGTTACGGTATCATGTTCTGTGTTTTTAATATTCAGTCATTCTTTGAGAATAATTCAAATCCACAGATCTTCATTAATTGACTACATCTGTAGTGTCTAAGCACTCGCAGTTCTCGTCTATGTACATTGTTTTAATGTTTTTAACGTATTCTTTCTTGTATCAGCAAACAAAGGGCAGACTTGTGGTTTAGGACAACTTTACAGTCCGCTGTACATGCTGTGTCTCTCTCGTAAAATTGAATAATTTTTGCTTTCATTTCTTTTGTAGTATGAAGTCGATGACTTGATGGAAAGTGCAAAACTAGGTGAGTTTGAATACATCTGGCAGTTTTTCAGAGTAAACAACAATCTATATAATGTAAGGTGGAAAGGTCTGTGAATGAATGGAAATAATTTCTTTTTGAGATAAGAGAGGAGGTTTTATGATAAATACTTCATGACAAGGTCCTTGAGTCTTTGTAGTTCCAACTCATAAACAACTTCAGATTTTTTTTTTTTTTTCATATTGTAATTCTGTATTGTTTTGTTCTTATTAAACATTCCCAGGTATATCAAAGGATGTCTTCATCGCTGCTATGGCACAGAAGTTGGCTGCAGTAGATAAAGACGAGGAGATACGTGAAACTTTCAGAGCTTTTGACAGGCACAGTAAGTCACAAATAGATCATTCTCATGAGAATTTGGCAAAAAATATAAGCTAAAAGCTTACTTTTGTTTTGTCAAAGTAAGTATGTTTTAAGACAGTGGTCCCATAACTCTTAGGCCTGCTACCCAGGATCTTCCATGAGGACTGAGACAGAACTGGTGGTGGACCTCCCTTCCCCTCAGAATCGATGTGGCAGACCCCACCCCTCAGAATCGATATGGCTGACCCCACCACTCAGAATCGATGCTCAGAATGCATGAAAGCTAGCTTGGACCATGCTGTACCAATACTGCTCTGATTGGGCCCACATTACATTCAGGCTAGTGGTACTGGGGAGTATTGCTTGAATGTAGCAGACCTTTGTCCCATGTAGTGATCTGCAAACGTGTAGACCCACAAACCAGCATCTTCCATGAAGACTGAGCCATGACCCACCAGACCCCTGCCCCTCAGAATCAATGCTCAGAATGCATGAAAAACTAGCTTGGACTAAGGACTCGATGTCAGCAATCTCAGAAAACTGTTAACAAAAATTCCTGGCGTCTGGGAATTTTATTTCCATGACCCACCTTTGTATCATGTGCCATATATTGCTGTCTGTCATTTAAGATACATTTTATTTAAGATACATATTATCGATTTATGTAAGTTTCATTGCCTCATCATAGTGGCTTGTGTTTGACTTCTCAGGGAAAATGAGTCTCAGGGTTACCTCAATTCAATTAAGGTCATTGGTGTTACTCTTGCTTTAATACAAAATTCTTCTTGGTAAAATGTCAAAATTCAGCCTCTACTCAAAATCTCTCCGTCAGTTGTAGTTGTTCAGTGCTAATACATTTCAAAGCCAGCAAAGTACTTCTAATTAGGTGAACATAGTCATAAAGTTTTGTTGTTGTACAGTAACTAAGTATCAAGATGTAACATTTGTTCTGGCTATAGAGAGGAAGTACAACTCTTCATATTCTTTTCTTGTTTGATATTCATGTTCGGTTCACGATGGTGGACCGAACCTGCTTCCTAGAAAGAAAGAAAGAAAAGTTTTGCAAAGATAGGCTTGGTATCATAGTGTAGACCAGAGAACTGATGAAATGAGGTTTGAGTATCCCTTGAGACTGTTGCTAAAATATTGATTGTATTGCCAAATTATATTTCATCCAATGGTGAGTTGGCCAGCATTTTCTTATCGAAGGCTGATGGCAAGTGTACGTGCCAAATAGGAGTAGGACATATCACGATGGTGTTTCCATCTCATGAATTTTGCATCAATGTTTGTTTTCATACATATCCTGCTAGTTGACTGGTTAGTAATGATGTCCTGTAGGTGGAAGGACTGTGCCTCGTACAAGCATCGTACAAGTACTGCGACCCATCAACAAGGAGAGTGTTTAGTCATTCATTTCAAGGAGCACACCATGACAGATTGCTGAACCATCGTATAAACAGCAACTTTTATTAGTGAAAGTAAAACATCCTTTAAGAATTCTTTGAAAAAAAGGGGGAATTCTTACATTCTCAATTTTATTTGAAGAGATTCAAGAGTGAAAGTGAGTCCAATAATGGATATTATTTTTCACTCAAGTGGCCTGTTGAGACTCATGGGTTATCTTTTCAGCTATAATGTTCACTTGTCTAATAGATTCAAGAAGAGTAATGAGTATTTAAAGAGACAGTTTCCAATCATGATTGAGGTACAGTAGGACCCAATCATTAGTTGAAACTTATTCTGGTAATTAGGGAATGTGGGTGGTTAAATATCGTATCTCATATGATATGACAGTGAACTGTTTCCGTCAGTTATTAAACTTGTCAGTGATTTCTTTCAAGTACCACTCAGAGGTTGCATTCAAATTTCCAGATAATTTGTTTCCTTTTGAGACCTTGTTTTGACTTCATTGTTAAATCTGCTGTGTGAGCAGTGGTTCACAAGCTAGAATTTGATGGTTAGAATGCATGAACGCTAGCTTGGACTATAGACTTTATCAAAATTTAACCTTTATCTACCTTTCATGGCAAGCTGCAAAACTGTAGATAAATTTTCGAATGTCTGGTAAAATCCCCAATGTTGTCTGCGAATCTTTCAGCAGATGTTTGAGCGGTAGTAAAATTTGTAGGTATTTCAAAATTTTTGAACATTTTTTTTTAGTCTGCAGTGGGTCAGGAGCAAAGAGATAGTGCTGGATTTGGGGAAAGTGTACTCTATCGAGTACTTAATGGTTTCCTTTAGAGATGAAAGCAATTCATCCACTGAATTGTAAAATGTCATAATCTGCTGCATTTTTACTTTATTCGACTTTTAGTAAAAGATAGACGTAACTTCCTAACAGAGCTTTCATTGATAGTTTTTTCGTTTCTAGACATCCTAACCTAATAAGCATGTGAGCCTCAAGTGAGCCTATATTCAGTAAACATCAGTGTTTACTATTTTAGTGGAATTTTTCTCTTTTTTCCACAAGGTAAAGGCTTCCTGACTCTGGATGATTTAGAGCAAGCTGCATCTAAAGTTTCAACTGGTTTTCCAAAACAAAGACTTCTCCTGGCTTTCCAGTAAGTTTTCAATGTTAACATTGATTTCAGTTACTTTAGTTATCATGAAAAGTTAACACTTATGGAAAAAAAGTTCAATCTACCAAGTGATTTTGGGTCTGGTACCATAGCATGTCAGGTATTCATGTTGCTTGATGGAGTGTGCCATTGACACCTTTTGTCTGTTGTTGTTTTCTCCTTTCCTTAAAATGTTTCTTTTTATTTTCATCATTAGGAATGAAAAAGTTAAACTTTGGCATTGATTTCAGTTATTTTAATTATCATAAAAGGGAAGTGTGTGATTCGTAATTGAAGTCCCTGACAAGGTGAAGATTGATAGGTAGTTCGAACTATATACAACTATTCAGAGCAGAATGTGTCACAATTGCAGTACTGATCAGAATTTGTCCTGAAGAAACTTACAGCAAAATAGCTCATCTACATATAAACTCGAGTTGTAAAGTTGGAAGACAACCTTTGAAAGAATAATCAGCATCAAAAACTGTCTGTGAAATTACTTGGTGAAATTTAGTCAAGGAATTGTACATTTAAGTTTTCAGCCAACCAAGGTCAATTGAACTTTGGTGAACAAAGTTCTCTTAAGACTTCTTCATTCTCATATTTCATTTTGCTTAAAGCTTGTTCTTTAGTCAGATGAAATGACAGGGAAATGGAAGCAACCTGCTGATGAAAGAGCTTCAGGAGGGATATAAATAAAGAATCAATTTTTATTCTTTCTTTGAAAGAATAATCAGTGTCAAAACTGTCTGCAAAATCACTTGGTAAAATTTAGTCAAGGAAATGTACCTTTATGTTTTCAGTGACTAAGGTCGATTGCACTTCAGTGAACAACTGTTTTCTTAAAGATTCTTCATTCTCATATTTCACTTTGCTTAAAACTTGTTTCTTTAGTCAGATCAGAGGACAGGTAAATGGAAGAAAGCTGTTGATGAAAAAGATCTGGAGGAGGGATATAACAAAGAGAATTCCCATCACTGCTTCTCTCATATCTCACTGCCTTTTGTTTTAATTTCTACTCTATTCGTTGTTCAAAATTCCAATAAACTTGTTGGTCCCATTTGCCAGTGTTTGATCTCTGGTTGTTTTAGTCTGCCTCTGGAGAAGAGCTCTACAAGGTTTAAAAACAATCATTCCTGTCACATTTATACATCAGGGCCTTTGCAGTAGATACAAAGTTAGTTAGCAGTCTTTCTTTCTTTCTTTTCTTACTTGACTTTCCAGGGAAATAGATGGTGACAAGGATGGCCGTATTAGCTTCAGAGATTTTGAATTTTTGATGAAGTATGATGAAGATGATGACTTATGAGATTCTGTTATGTTATGGAGACATTCCTTGATTATTCTCAGCTTTACATGATTGTAAGTATTATATTGTTGCAAAGTTGCAAAATGATCTAAACAAGCATAAATATTTGCCTGGCTTTTCTGTTGTTTTCTCTTCTTTTTTGTTGTTGTAAATTTAAACAAAATCTATATAGTCAATAAATAGGATTGATTAATGTCTGAGAATGCTGAAGCACAATTTTTAAACAAATATACAAGGAGAAAATTTTGACCGAAAATGTCCTTTCGATTTGAAAAGTTTAAAAAGAAACAGGAAAGTGATATACAAACTGAACAGTCATTTAATGTGGTTTTGTTTATTGTCTCAGAGACACAGAGAGTTGAAAGTTTGTATTGAAAAAAAAAGTTTTTTTTTTAATCAATTTTCCTCCTCTGTTTCCATGGATAGTGTAAGCTAATTTATGTTGATTTCAAAACAGTGTGGAGTAATGTAAAGTGCATTCATTCACATGTATTTTAACAGATCATGTTGGACAGTCATGCTGTTTATACTTGTGAAGATATTCCATGAAAGGTATATAAAAGTATATCAATTTATAGCCTTTCCCAAATGCTGTTCAAGTTACTTTCATCTAGCAATGAGAAGTTTTTTGATGAACTTTGAGTACAATCTTATCCTTTTTCTTTAGTTTTAATGTTTTTATTTTGCAGTTGCTATAAAGTACATATGCCTAAACATTTTCATGAATAACAGTGCACCCAAATTTAAGTAAAACAGAACTGTCAACTTATTTATGATAACCTTATATTGCTACATTATTTCTCATCCAGATGTAACTATTCCTCCTGAAATAATTGACGATTTGAACACCGTATGTTCCTGAGTCCTGAGTAAATCTTCCGACAATTTTATGTTGTACACGATAAAAAAGGTAAGTATCTTCGTTACAGATGTGTTTGTGATGTTAGGTGTATCTGTGCTCTTTGTTCAAGCTTGTGGTGTCTCAAACGTCTAATAACTCCAACAAGATAAAGAAAGTAGTGATCAAATATTGAAAATTGAGGTGAGCAAAGAGAAAGTAGTTCCCAATGGTTTTACTCGCTCTTAGAATATGTCATGCAGAAAAAAAGTGAAATCACAAAAAAGCCTACTCCTCCTAGTGTTAATGTTGGATTTCATGAAAGTCATCCATAGTGTTCAGTATATGATAGGTCATAAAAGTTGTACTTTATTTACATGTCAAAGATCATTTGGGGTCACAAGGGGTCAAAATGTAAAATTCATTCAGGAGCCTATGGGTATTGTTTAATGTTTTTGACTATGTGCAACATAGTTCTTGAAGGGCGCCAACATCTGTGCTTGCTGATGCTGATGTTTGGGTTGCCAGGAAAATGAAAAATATAAGTTAAGTACAAATGGAAAGAACCTTTATAATGGACAGAGAATACTGTGAATATTAACGATATGAACATGAAAGTGTCAAGGATTGTAGACACTGCCCATTGTGCCCAAAGGCACAGGAAAAACTAACAAATCTTACAATGAATACGAAAAAACAGCAGATTTTTTACTATGAAAACAAATGGTCCAATTGTAAGCTCAAAAACTGCCTATTCTATGCTACTTTAAAGCAGATCTAGCTTAATCTACATCACAATCAACATAAGTACATTTCTAATTTGTAGTAGTTGAGCTACAATGTCATTGACATTCTAGTTTGTTTTCTGTTTTTGACCCTGGACAGGATTGCCAGGGTCAGGGAAATACTGAAACAGTCATTCTAGAAATACCTATTGTCACACAATGGTTCTGTTGGGTATTAAGGTATATGGCAACATTAGAGCATTGAAGAACTAGGAACCATAATTTGATTTCAGCTTGAAGAATCATATAAGAAGCATACACAGGTATAACAGTCTCAAACAAGAACATATTCTGTGCCCCGAGCACAGAAATTTTCAAATTTCTTTCTAACTGTTTATTTGAAATGAGTGTACTTATTTCAAGGTTTAAAGAGATACATGCTTACTATTAAAAAAGTGTCAACAATGTATCTCCATCTCATGTTTCAAGACATGTCTGTTAACAACCGAAAACTACTTTGTGTCCAATTCATAAAGATAATTCTTCTGGTCATGAGTACTGAGTCAAGTAAATGCACTAATATTATAGAATGGACACAGGCAATCTCGTAGGACGCAAGCTACTTTATGACCTCCCCCCCCCCCCATAACCCTGTCAGAAATGTTCACAAGCTGAAAAAAATGTCAATAATAATCCCCTGACTACACCATTGTCACTTGTAGAAGGTATTTGAACACTTTTATTTGTTCTGATGTGTAAGCTTTAATATTCCCATGATTTAAAATGTTACAGTAATTTCCAAACTTTTAGGCCACTATCCGCTCCCAGCGCCACTTCTCGAACAGGATCACTCACAAGCAACATGGAAGAAAAATGTTTCATCATTCTTTACAAGTGGTCAGATGTTAACTTCCACACTGAAACACAGTGACAATCTTACAGGACACAACTGAATGTAACCATCAGATATAATGTTTGCTTCGTTGCTAGCTTGGTTAGGTAGTTTTAATTCCAAGGAGACTTGTATTACAGATGACAAATTGTTCATGTTTATTTAGTTGAAGATAATCATGTTTTGTGTTCTTTGGTCTTATTACAGAACCCATCTTCTTCTTTCTTCTTACAGACACCCACCTAACGCTATGAAGGTAACAACGGATAACCATGTCGGCTTTTGGACTCTCTTCATTCAATGTAGTAGGATTTAAACACTTTGCTTCTCATAATCGATATATCGGAATGACTATCAATTACTGGGAGGTGAGGCTCAAGATAAGACTGTTAATTGCTGATGGCAAATTGTCTTTCAAGTTTGGGAAGGGCATTATCAGATTGATCACTTTTTACATGATGAAGTAACAAAGGCTCAAAATGGCTGTCACCACCAAAGTCATTTTTTATTCTTCAAGTTTGCCTGCATCTGGAAATTTCCAAAGTCCACAGCGAAAAGGATGATCACAGAGCCTTTACTTACCTGATAAATTTTCAGGCAAGGTCATTGTAAACGTCCATTGTAGGGCCTGACTATTTTCAGTCTTGACTTTAAGTCTTGGGTGATGATGTACAGGATGTGTGGATGAAGGAACCAGAAGGGAATTAAAGTGAGTGAAGATATCGCGCACAAAGAAACGTCTGATGCCGGTAATCTGACCTAGTTTCGAATGAGGTGTAACAGAAGTGTTAGACACCACCATCGATCCCAGAAAATACACACACAGCTTGCTATCGTTGGTAATGTGTACAGTCAATACATGCAGCTACGGTCAATACCCACAACACAGTGTTCATAGCATTGATCTCAGGTCCAGAGAAAAGATAAGAAGGTATCACATTTCATTACTGTCTGCATTTTGTAGCGACAAGAAGAAACCTTCACTTGCAAGCAACGGAAAGTTAACATTTTCCAGAGGGCTGCACGCAGTTTGGGGCGAGTCTTCAATGCCTTTAACCGAATATTTAAAGATTAGTGAAGAATAAAACTTGTGATTTGAAGTGGTCAACCGATCTTGCAACAAATTTTCTCCTACCAAAACCAATGGGGCTTTCCAGTGTTTTTTCTATTAATCCTATAGTGATCTATACTGTATAGAGATCTCTGAATCAAAGTAAGATGACCGAATGAAAACGCTCACGTGTATGCGATTACACCGAGTGTAAATGCCTACAGACACCCTGGGTGATTGACTAGTCAATGGTTCCACTTGTGCAGTTTGGCCAAATGAAAAAACAACACTGTAGAAAGTACAAGTTAATGTGCTTAAAATAATAACTTTGACTCCATACGTCCCAAATACATGTTTCAAAACTGTTCTTCAATAAATTACGAACGGAATTGTATTATACCATTAGCGATCAACACACCTGGATCATGACCTGCATTCAGAGATTGCAGCTTGTCAAATTCCACTAGATAGGACCAATGTGACAGTGCCCTCTGTTGATTTTGGGTGTGGTTGGCAGAGCCCCATTATGAGAGCACTAACATGTTAAAAACCACAAAGTTTTCTGATACCTTTCAATTTTAATGTGTAAAGAAATATTTGAGTGGAAAGTAATATGGCACTTATATGATAGACATATGCCACACTTCTAGTCAAGAAGTCTTTCTCAATATTGCTAAACTAACTGTAGTGGGTTTTTCTTGTGTTTGACGGTGTAATTTTTGGCCGGACAAACCCTCGTTCACTACATGAAATAGAACCTAGTGCTGGTCTGTGATGTCTTTGTTGCAAATTTATGTTTTTCAAAAGCTTTATTTTTTTTCTATATTGCTTGAATCTTGATTCCTTCAAATTATATGTTTATTATCACAAAAATATGCAAAGTGAGGGATCATGTGATGTTAGCATGTACCAACATAATTAAAAATATGAATCCTGTTTTTGATTCTGTACAAACTTGTCCAGACCTACCGAACTGGATCATGTTTATATGTTGGATCATGGCAGGGTTTGCTGCAGGGAAATGAAAAACAGGAGAGAACAAACAAAAGACTCTTTTTAAGGTAGAAGGTTGTTCATATTTACTTCACTGCAAAAAGAGCAAAACATGTCAAGTTAGCCAGCAACACATTGCACACATTCTTCAGTAATTTTTTAATTAAGTTAATAGGCAACTCATAAAACTGTTACGTGAATTATAAAAAAGAGAAGGAACTGTGAAACTACAAATTTTGACGGAGCAAAGACATTTTTAGCTAGGCTGAATTTGGAGCCTTGTGACCTCAGGATTAAAAGCCCTGTGCTTTACTTTGCTGTCTAGCCTTAAATTGTAGCCTTGTGTCCTCAGGATTGAAAGCCCTGTGCTTTACTTGGTAGGCTAGCTTTATATTGGTGATGATTAATGTTTAACGATCTAAGTTACTAAGACCAATTTTTTCTCTATTCAAAATCCATAAAAAATCTGTTACTAATAACACTTCTTCTGCAATTAGCATCCACTGATTCTTCATTATGTCAAATGAAAATGAAAGTCAATGATTTGCATTGTCATGGGAATCTAGTTTCGAACGGCACTAAAGATTTGCAGAAAACCACACATAGGCAGAGCAAAAATTCACCATTACTGCCCCCAAATTCTGAAACTCTGTGATTCTCAAAGAGTTTTCCCCTCGGAGAATTAAATTATTTTCAGATGTTAAAGAAGGTTGAGATTATTACAGATATTGGTGCGGTAGGATGGCACCTGGATGGAGGCAGTACAACATAAAGTAACGTGATCATATTACACACATCTTTGGGCTTTAAATTGATACTAAAGGGAACCTGTATCATCATTGCTTTCACTTTTGATTTGTTTGTTTTTGTTATGCATTTTGAATTTTGAGTTTTGTTTATTATTTTTAATTCTACACCTTGACCTGCCACATGGTATGTAGCACCCATTTGTTACAAGTCTACTTCAAATGGCTTTGCTTTTTTTTTTTTATGTTATTACTACAATGTCTTTGAGTCTTACCATTGGACATATGCCAAAATATAATACGATTTTAATAGCAATCATACATGTTTCTTTCGTTTCTTAAAATTTACATCTTTTACAGAATTATCGCATACAGTTTACATGATTAAATGAAGGATATCTCCCAAACAAACTTTTCTTAACAGTTTGGGAGAGAGTTGTTCTTCACAAAGATTACTATCAAATATTAAGCCAAAAGATGATGGATGGGTTTGTATTCCCTTTAAGGCTCTCAACTGAAGATGAATAAGAAATAACCCAACTTATTCATCTTAATTTCATATGATAGATAGCTTGTGAAAAACAACAACCCGAAAATTACAAGGAAACTTTATTGTCGAATGAGGGGGCGATATACCGGTTTTATTATTAGCCTGAAGAATGCAAAGTATGGATATACATCAGTTAATCAAGTTGGTTCGATTCACAACCTTTCAAAGAAGGAGAGCTGCGTTAGTTTTTCTTTAAACCTTGTTTGCTAGAATGGACGATTTTCTAACTAACAACTTTTCAAGCGAATTTGCTTGATAATCTATTTTTACCTCATTTAACTACCAGATAATATAATGGGGAAGAAGGCATCAAATAGCTATTTATTAAAAGTACACACTCATTTTCATTTGAAAATATTTCACACCACAAAGAAAGTAATTAGAATAATTAATTAAAAACATTTCCATAGCCTTTTTTTTTTCTCTTTCTTTTTTTTGTAGTCTCATATCAGGCACCCCACACAACAACAAAGCAAATTTAGCACTTCGTAGAACAATACAAAAGTGGAACCTCAAAAATTTTCTATTTACAATATTTTACAAATCTTTATACACTGGAGGCTGCTTTCATGGGAGGCTGCAAGTGTGTAGATCAGTCTTGTACCTGATTATTAATTTGATACTTATGACCTATAAACAATACTTCCTTTCAATTGTCTGTAATATTATCAGGAAACAGTGTACACTAGTTTCAGATTCCCATTTAGACCTTTATAGTATTGACTTTCTTTAATGCTTTTGTCATTTCACTTGTGAGACTGACTATTGTGTGAATGTACAGAAAGTGAATGTTAATGATGGCAAGGTACTAAAGCACTGTAGAGTTAAGGGTATATGGTAGGCTGAAAATTTGACCTTTAAGCAGTCTATGCAGACTTGTTGGGATTTAAATTTACAGATACAAGTAGTGTGACGGAGTTTCTCCATCAGAAATGAGATGTTAACTGCAAATGTTGTCAATACTCACCACAAAATTTAGCATTGCTGTGAAACTTGCTAAAAATAATCTAAAATTCGTTACAAGTATGCTACTTTTCTAATAATTCTACCCATTCCATTGTCTTCCCAGAGAATTCAGATAGATCTGTTTGATGAAAAAAATTACTTTTAAGCTTGAAGGTTGGATCACAAACTGACCATTATTTGATATTTGGGAATAATGCTTATTATCTTAAAAGTGATGTTTACTATGCACGCTGTTTATAGGCATCATAGCTGTTGAAAGTGGAGCCTAACTTTATCCCATTGGCAGGCTCCCTCAGTCCATGATATAAAAGGATATTCTGAAACTTATCATAAATGTGATAACCCCCTTCCCTGCCTCCCTCCCCTGCCCCTCCAGTGGCGGAGCATCCATACAGTCAGTGGGGGCGAATGACCCCCCCTGACGGACTCTTATGGACTGCTGGCGCCCTTTTCAGCTTATTACCACTTTTTACTTATTCGCGATTATTGACTTTTTTATTGCGCTCTCATCTACCTATTGACATTTGTCACATTTTCTTGCTGTAATTTTCTGACAAAATGCTCTAACGGCTATTTATTCTTCGTTTATCTGCAAATTAGCAAGGCCCGGAAAGGGTCATTTCTGGCGATCTAGGGAGTATCTTTACTCAAAATAAATTCTGTACGCTCCGCGCCAACCTGTGGTGGCGCTCCGCTTAGATAGTGTCGAAAGCGCCCCTACAGACCATTCTCGCCCCCTCTGACCAATACCCCTAGCTCCGCCACTGCCCCCCCCCCCACTTCAATGCTTTAGATTAGTAATTAGTGTTGCAACACACATTGATAAAGTATAGTTTACTCAGCTTATCTTAAAGAGAAACACTAGCAAAGCTTGACAATTTATAATGATAAAGTTATCTTTACTTCTATGTTACTACAAATGGCTCTTTTTAACAATTTGGATGTAGGATTGCTCCCATCTAGTTTATTAGTGGTATCAATAAGTTACAAATTAACTAATCAAAGCAAGAACTTAAAATAAGTTCCAGACCTAACTATGTAAGTGCTAGAGGTCAAACTCTGATAGAGGTCCTCTGAAGAAATGAGCCTGATATGCAAAAACGATGGTTAAAAGTGAAGGCAATAGATGGTGCTGTTCATAAACAGAAAGTAACATATCTAATATGTTAATATATAGATATGTAAATATTTTGCATCTGCCAACTATATTCTGTTCAAAATCCCTTTTTTTTTTATGGTTGGGGTGATTTACTTATTATCCAAACAGATCAATACATCATAGACTCCACAGCTGGCATTATCATGAATTAAGTTACTTAGGTAGTCACAGTTGGCTTGATGACTGTAATTTATGCAACACTGAACTATATATATCGGTTAATTTATGCAAATTTAATTTTCATGACTTCCTCTTGCACAATGGTAAACCCAGTGAGAATGCAGTACCTTTTGTAGTGTACAATGACTCCAGAAACTCAAAAATCATATTTTATACTGGCGAATATTCAAACCTGGCCAATACTAGAAGTTGGCCTCTTTCGGGACGATAAAGTTGTCCAGGCATATCTCTTGGCCATAAACCATTGTTCTTTGAAATCAATGTCTATATAATAGTAGGTTTAATTGTGAGTCCATTTACCTTACATGCATAAATTAACTGGATGATCATGAAGCAATCATCCTCATAGAATACATTATTATTAAACCCTAAACAAATAGATGTCTTTGGCAAGGGACACACCCACATGCTGGAGATACGATGTAAAGGCCATTGTAGCAAACCATAGATGTACAGCTAAATAAGTTTCTGGAATAGAGATCTGCCATCTCTCATTGAAACC